>JAFVLL020020909.1:0-62214 GCA_021397915.2 Tor tambroides | reverse complement strand
CCTGATGTGTGACTGTTTCTCTCGCTTCTTCTGCTGCAACAGCAGCCAGCCCCAGTCTGATGTGCATGTGTGCTTAATTCGGACTATTCGATCGGCGCCTGATTTATGGGCTTGTTCGTAACCATGTGCTGCTGTGTGCATGGAAGGAGGTACGACGGACGGGGAAATGCTGGATGGCGGGAAGGGTGGGGGCTCATTTTTAAGAACACGCGCGATTCAAAGCCCTTCACGATCGCAGACTCACCTCTTGAAATAGCCACTCGATTACTAATAAATGAGGCATTCCCATCTTAAAGCTAAGGGCGGCAGTCCACACACAAGGCCAAATTCAGTTACAATGCAGACACGCTAAAAATAACGTTGATTTCCGCACCTAGGCTACTCAAAATCAAAGTCCTTAGGAGTTTGCTGATGAAGTGACTCATTTACCACGAACAAAACCTAGCAAGTGTATGTACTAATAAACGTTATTAACTTACACTAATAGTATAAGTATCTCTAATTACACATTTAAAAGGCGTTTTCACACGTTTCGGGAACCACAAAAGTTGTGCGAGAACTACGCAGACGCTTCCAATTGGTCGCTATAGCGGTAACCATAGCAACAGTATTTAGTTCACTTTCCATTATTCGGAAGTAGGCTACTTTGACAAATCCTGACATTATTTACAGTACATTGTAAAAAAAAAAAAAATGTTGAGTCAACTTAAAATAATTTGTTACCCGGCTGCCTTAAAATTTTAAGTTTAGTCAACTCAAATAAGTTTAGTCAACTTGAAATGTTAAGTTGTACTAAGTGACAACTTAGATATTTGTGTTGACTAAACTTAAAATTTTAAGGCAGCGGGATAACAAATTATTTTAATTTGAAACCACTTTTATTTTTTACAGTGTAGCTTATCACTTCATTATGGCTTATACTAAATAATATTTAATGTTATCCTTTAATTTTGTGGTTCTAACTCAACTCTGAATAAAGCTCTCTCTTATATATAACATACACCTCATCAGCCTGGGGTTATTCTTCAAGACTACTGACTTAAAATCTTGAGAAATGAAACTTTTCTTCTATGTTAAAAGCTTGTTTTATTTCTTTATGAAGCAGAAGTAGCTAAAGCCTCTTTTATATTTGGTGAGCACAGCAGAACACTGTCAGAACCAAAAATAGATTAAAAAATAGACCAAAAATAGCTCCTGTACTCTCCATAATGGAAAAAGATCCTTATATTACCTAACTATTCTTTTATGTAGGCTATTGGTCTAGTTCCTTTATTTGTATTTGTTTAGTTTTATTTTACTTTTGCATTTGGATTCATGATTTAGGTAATGTTTAGCACTCTTTTGTGAAATGGTGGTTCTGGGACATAACTTACTTCAGGCTCTAACTTTATATGATCTACAATATCATTTACAAGCCTGGAATGTACAGTAACCTGTAATAAAAACTGGGGTACTCCATAACTCATTTAGGATGATTCATACTCTGTAAATAAATAGCAATGACAACATGATGAAAAAGTCTGTAAATTTTTTTGTAAAAAGCCATAATACCAGGAAGTCAATAATAGATTTAACCAAGATCTTTGAGTTGAATAGTGAAGAATAAATTGACTGTGAACTTGCAGTAGAAGAATTTCCCATTGTTATATGTCATTTTCACTGATGATCTTCTAACCTATGAAGTGAAGTGAATCCACAGTTCTAAACAGCTATCCGTGGTTTAAATAACCTGACACAAAACTCTCTACACACAGCTATTATGTGATGCATTCTTGTTGTTTGTGCAATATTTTAACAGAAGCCCCTCATAACATAATTTTCTGCACTGCTGATCATGTGTGACTGCAGAGATGACCTGTAATCCTGTTCGGTTACAGCTTCTTCATTATTTATGTGTGGATGATGCTGTGTTTACAACCAGTGAATGGTTAGACATGGTCATCAACACAGAAAGAATGTAATTTGGTTGCTGGCTATGAATAGTAAGAACTTTACCACCTTTGAGCATCTGGAACATACTGTATCTGGATGCAAAATCAATTGAGAACAGCCACATTAAACAAACTACACTTCAAAATCAATGGAAATGTCTGAATGACTGTAAATGGAGAAAGATGCTTTTAGCCTGCAAAATGTCATAGTTACAGCATCTACCAGCAGGGGATACCTGCAGAAGATAACCAGCAAAATCACTGGATGTATGAATGGTGCAGACAAACGCCTCCCTCTCTACTTAAATGTGACATGGCAGAAAGCAGCATGTTGCAACATAATTGGGATACAATTGAGACCATCACAGAATAGTATGACTTGTCCTAGTTTATTCCCCAAACCATTACCAAAATGAGTGCACTCCTTTTCCAAGAATGACAATTTAACCTAAATTTAGAGCCATCAGCTCAGTCTTCTTCTTTACCTCATAGGCTCAAAGGAATTAGTGCACACAGTAGATCCACTCACAGGTGTCAGGAAAGATACACCTAAAACAGCCACATGAGATAATTAAATGATATATGTAGATTCTCAAGACTTCCCACACCTCGTAAGCACTGACATTGGAAACATTTAGGCTCTTCCAATGTAACGACTACTGCAGTGTTGCCAGATCTTTCTAGAAAAATAAGCAAACTGGTCTGATAAAACAAGCCCAAAACAGGCAACATGCCTCACTAAAATAAGTCTAAATAAGCAAGGTTGTTACTTCAGAGAGGTGGCACAAAGGGGCGTATTTATGTATTGTTGGGAAAAGTAAAGGCAGTAATACAGCAGTAAAAAGAAAATAAACTATGCTGATTATGACACTATGTAGTGTGGAACTCAAAAGAAGTTGCTATTTGTGGTTGGCCATATTTCATTGCGCTATAAGAGCCAAGTACTAACAAGCCCAAATACATCCCTATATTCTAGAAATAAGCCAAAAATACACAACTTGTTTTGAGAATGAAAAATGCGATGTGAAAACAAGCCCAAAGTTGCTTGGAATTACATGGCAACACTGGACTATCGAGATGATGAGAGATAAATAGCACTGGAGTTGGAGAAGGATGTGGAAGAAGAAAGTGGGACAGGGTGTCGTGCGGTTGAGAGGAATCCCAGATTTTTTGCAGTCTCAGTGGATACGGGCCTGCAGTCAAAGCTTAATGTGCACTTCCTGCCAGCCGCTGTTGCCAGGTGGTGGGCTTGTGCAAGAATGGCAGGCCAAACGCACACACACATCTTCAAAAACAGCTGCGGAGAAACCGCATTGTGCAATTGCCACAAAATGCAAAATTACAAAACAGCCACTGAATTCAATTAAAATTAATTTAATTCAAAAGCTAGGATTAAAGTAAAAAGTACTTCTAAAGTATCCATCACTAGAAACAGAAGCCATAGGAAATAAAAAAAATCACCATATTAGAAAACACTTTGTGTTTCATGTATGATGAATTGTAGTCTTAATTGCTACCGATGTCAGAACACAATAAGCCCTGTATTATATGTAAATCTCACATATTTCTAATAACGCAGTGTGTTGCGATATATGTAAATGCCATAAATGGTGTGATGCTACTTCAAGTCAGAAGTGCAAGTGCAACAGTGAAAAACAGGTGACAGATTGTGAATAACGTGCCTCTTGAGTTAACATCATAGCCTGAGGCCAAGTCTGTCAATCATGAACAGAGACCTGTATAATAATCCATTCTACGGTATTAACCTGAAGATCATTTATATTGTACGGTGGGTGTTCTTTTAACATTTACAGTTATTTAACAGAAACATATATATATATATATATATATATATATATATATAATATTAATGAACTGTCTAGCATATTGCCCCACTGTAAAACTATTGATATCTTTTTTCTATTAAAAACACTTTTTTCCTTTTAATTAAATGTTTTTTATGTTTTTTATGTTTTAAAATAGCAATGCTCATGTAAAGTGAGTGACTCATACCATTATTACTGCCTTGAATAAAAGGCATATGATGGAACAGGTCATGACATCTTCTAAAAAACTTTAATATTCCATTAGAGTGTAAAGTCACACTAGAAATTATTTTTATATAAGCTAAACGATCCAGTAGGTAGTAGATATACAGTAAGACAGTATCGTAATTGTGATATTGTTTATATTTTGCTGTATTTTACTTATCTTCAATAGTTTGACATGATATAAAAATTGTGGCAGTAATGCTGAACACACACTTTCCATTAAACACTTGTGTTTCTTCTAAGGGTTATGACCAGGAAAACCGAGCTGGTAAAATAATCTCACTATTCCTTTGTGCTTGGCTCATGGCTTACTTTCCTTCACAAACATCCTCTCTGCAAAGCTTTGACCATTGATGAGAGAGGCTACTAACATATATGAGCTGACACAGAGCTCACGTTAGCCTCCAAAAGAAAAGAAATGACCCATCTTAATTAAAACAGCCTCTTCTCTGCCATTAGCCCTCATGTTATCAGCTGCCGTCAATACATCCATTTCATGGGAGTAAGTAATCCCATGCATTATAAATAGCTAACTGGTTTAATGCAGTTTTAAAGAAGCCCCTGGGACCTTTCTCATACCTGCTCATGACAATTCAGGAGAGACATTTCTTTCTTACAGAAAAAAAAAAAAATCTTGTAAAAATTATTCTCATCCTTAAAAAATTAAGGATGTATTTTTTTCTTTGTCAACAAATGGTCACAGGCATTTAACCTTTGAAAAAAGCTGACTGCAGATGAGTTATTTTGTTCAGGATGTCTAAATACAGTTTAAAACCACGATTTTCTTATTTTTAGAAATAAACATTAAAATAAATATCAGAATTAAATATTAAATAGGACAGTTTTAAAGATTGAAAAGCTTTTTACCACAAACTGAATGTCAATTAAACAGGTTTTGACAAAAAAGTGCCAAGTGCCCATTCAAAATAAAGTCTATTTCATAACTCAACAAAGCCTTTCACGTCAAGAGTCTGCCGCCATGTTCACATCTACAATATCAGTTGGCAAAAGAGTCTAAATCATATCCTTAGCTAAAGATTTTCTTCATATCCTCTGAAAACACCGATCTGTTTAACACTAGACCACGAACAATTCGATAAGACCAGTAACATAATGCAGCTGACAGCGAAGTCAGTTCCTGGCACCGCTGCTCAAGTCGCGCGCTATGATAAATTAATCAAATCGCGAACGATTGCTGAAAGAAACAGGGCTTCTCTTGGAGGTGACAGTGTGCTTTGCTATTGTTGTCAGTATTATGAATGGCCCTCATATGGTCCTGCTGCAGAATGTGCCTCGTGAACAGCAGAGTCCGTGCAACCTTGAGTCATGAATTGCTTTGGCTCCCACTCAGGAAAACAGGAAGCACCACCTGCTGTTCAAATCTGATGTTAATTTCCCAGAGTAAGACTTCATTGAGGAGGAGAGGCAGTAACAGGCTGTAATAGTGAAAGACAGGATGGGCGTCCTCTCTGTCACTGCCGCTCTGTGTTATATGCACGATTACCACTGCATCAAAATCGCAGACACCGTTTAACAAAGTGTGACTTTTTAAAGAGTTCTAGTAGGGTGAAAGGACAATATTTTATGAGTCTCTAATTATATCTTACTGTGGTTTGTGACCCAAACATGGTTTTGCAGGCCTCTTCTGATAGTGTTTCAGATAGTAAAACAGTGACTAGATTACTTAAAAATTGCCTTGTTACAAAGTTCACTTTATCTATTAGCTGATCAACAATATTTTAAGTAAAGTGTTACATGATAATCTTGTAACGTACTGATTAAAAAAGAGAGAGACCGAAAGTATAGTCGATATTTTGTTATCAAGATGAAGTGCATCTTGTCAGGGTTTTCCAAACTGGGGTTCATGAAGGAAGTGCAGGGAGTTTGTTGATAAAGCTTACAATTAAATCATAAAAATGTAAAAATAAAATATATAATTGTAAATTAAATTAAGCAAAATAAACACTTTAACATAAAAATAAAAAACACAAAAAGATGTGAACATGTGCCCATTAACTGACATCAAAGAGCTTTGAATATGTGTTGTAAAATTATTGACTTAATTGACTTTTTACTTAAAATCTCAAGGTATATACTTAAAGTAAATATTTTTATTAAAAGAGGTTCTGTTGACAAAAAGTTTGGGAATCCCTGCATTACATAAATACAAAATGACAATTTGTGCATTTAATTTGTTTCAAAGACAACAGCATTTCAGGCATAGTAATAGGTGGTTCATCAGGATTCAGTAGTTTCAACACCCTAACCCCCCAACCCCCCCAACCCCCCCAAAAAACTTTCTGATATAATAGTTATATTATACACATTATATTTCTTATAAGAGTTGTAACATTTTTTTCTAGAATTTAAAACAAAAATTAAATGAAATAAAATCGAGAATAAATTTGAAAATTTACGAACAGTGTACTGTTATTGTATAAATAATATATTTAAACAGTGTACTGTTATTGTATGATTAATATATGTAATTGTATGTAATCTGTAATCTGAATACGAGCATTTTAAAATGCAATATATAATTCCAAATATAAATGCAATATATAATTCCAAATTTCAAGTACTTAATTTTTGGAATCTGAGTATGTAATCCAGAACACATACATTCAGTTACTACCCAGCACTCACTGTACACTATCCTATCCTATCCTATCCTATCCTATATTATACTATTTTAGTAATTGGGTTTGAAGTTACTGTGCAGATCAATAGAACTTTCATTGCATTCAAGTGTGAATATGAAAATACAATGTCTTGATATTTGTTACAGTTCAGTAAATGCACTCCATAGCACCCTCATCAAAAATATTACCTCTTGTTAAATGTCTGCAGCAGTCTTTCAAAGCTCATTAATCATTTCACATGTCGTAGTGTATTTGCCACCATGCTGACATTGCTTTTCTGAGAATACATTACCTTCAGCCAAGGGACTTCACCCACAGTTCCTCCCGCCATGCTGCGCTGCCTCATGTGAGAGTGAAATTCATTGGCAGGGGTTTCATATTTTATTGCCCAGTAACTAATGTTAGCGAGCAGCACCAGTTAAAGGTTGGCGCTCTTGGAGTTCTCCTGTACGATGGTGACTCATCTGACTGGCCCAGTTTTGTAATACTGCTGAAACAATCATTTCAGATGAAGGTCAAATGTAGCCTTAAGGGCATGTGTTCCAGCCTTTAACGATCCGGAAGACTTTACAGCTGAAGATCTTCGCACATCAGTGTGACAGAGTGGCTTTTGAACTCAAGGGGAAGATCTGGTAGTGATAAAGTTGTGTGAAATTGGAACGTGCTACTCTTGTGTTAAAATGGGCCGTGTTAGAGGAAATGTGATGGAGAGAATGAATCAACTGAAAGTGAAGCTTAAATCAGTGCTGACAGTTTTCCTGCAATAATTAAAAATGCTAAAAATAATTCAATAAAGGCAAAATAATGGATACCTTGTTTACAGAAACAAGAAGTCAGTGTTACGGTCATTATGTCAACCATCACAAATTACGGAGTGACACCTGCATTCCGTTTAATCGATAATTTAGAAGATTCACTCTCGCATTTAAATGTTGTTTACACTTATATAACTATAGATGGCTGAAAATGCAACCGAAAAATACTTAAACCTAACTGGATTTAGCTGTGTCCCATCTTGACCAGCTAAAAAGTGTCTAAAATCCCTCTAAGACCAACTAATAATCTATCCTAAGCAGAGTCAGAGAACAGTTACAACCAGGAAACCATCTTAGGCTGCTTTACAATGCTTGTTTCAGTTCAGTTCAGATATGTGTTGCTTTTAATAGAGTATTGTCATGCTCTGTGCTTTTTATAGAGCTTGCTTCATACACTTCTGTACACACAACCTAAGATATCTCGAATGTTCTGAAATAAAATAACCTTGTATAGTCAAACAAAATGTTATTTGGGCTCAGAAATCAGTTATTCATTCAAACGGGTTTATGTCTCAGTCAATGCAGATTCACTCTCACGTTAAAATGTGGTTGGTACTCATAAAACTACAGATGCCTAAATAATTGAACTGAGAAAAAAATACTTAAACTTCCATGGTTTTAGTTTAAAATAGTCTTCCTGCCTGACTGACAAAAAAGTATCTAAAAGTAAAAGTAGTGCTTGTTTCATATGCTTTACTGCACATTCCCCACACAACTAAAATATTTTTTAATATTCATGCATTCAGGAAAAAGGTGAATACAGACACATTGTACCTTGTACACTATAAGCAAAATTGTTATTTACTCTCAGAAATCAGTTGTTTATTCAAAATAACTAATGTCTGCAGATTCACTCTCACATTTAAATGTGGTTGGTATCATAAAACTATATGCCTGAAAACTCAACTGAAAAAAATACTTAAAACTTCCTGGTTTTAGCTGATTTAAGACACTCTCCCTGCCTGACTAGCTAATAAAATGTCTAAAAGCTCTCAAAAACAATCCAGCAGGCTAGCCTAAACAGAGTGGGAAACCGGTTAAAACCAGCTTTCATACGCTTCACCGTACATTCCACACACAACCTATCCAGACACATTGTATCAAAATATCCTGTAAACAAGCTAACCAAAAATATTATTTGGGCTCAGAAATCAGTTTCATTCCTTCAAAATGGTTAACGTCTCCTTGTCAGTTTGATAGCTCTATGCTTATATCTCAAACAATGTCTGTCTGAGGATTAACACCAGAATGAAATAAGATAAGACTCTGTTTAATACGCCCTACAAAACTCTACTAACAATAAAAATTTTGGATTAACAGTTAGCACCAATTACTTTGGTCTTTTTGGGTCCTAAAACCAATTGTCTTCTTCTGTGCTGGGAATATGGGCTCTTAGGTCAAGACAAATCTGTGAAGGCAGACGTAGAAAGAGAAGACTAACATGTCATTGCTCAATTAAAGAATTAGAAACAAGCAGACCAAATCTAATTAGGATGAGAACAAGGAAGACTTCATTTGTTTGTAGCTGCCATTGTCCTACTGACAAAACAACAGAAAACTTTAAATGCTTAAGAAGACTTTCTGAAAGGAATTACTTTTGATCTCTCCAATGAAGCTGCATCATCAGTAGCGATGCTAAATAGGGCATTGTTTGCCCGCATGCAGTAACCTATAAATATTAGCGGCAAAGTTTCAAGAAAAAGTTCAGAAGTCCTACATTAACTGACTGCAAAGTTGATTACTGATAGGATACAATGAAATGCTGATGATGAGCTCAATAAAAACACTTTTAAAAGACGGTTTGTTGATACAAATCTCATAGGCTGCCCAGCAAAGAAAACCTAATGCAAATGTCAGCTTAATTAACGTTAGTTTCACTCAGCAATACAGAAAGGACAGTTGATAATGCAATCTGCATTAAATTATCCCTTCCTTGAGATGGTGCACCAGACACTCAAGTTGAGAGGCACTTGTTAGAGGGCAGAGCATCTCTGTGTCTTTTCAGCTGACAATTAGAGAAGACTCACCATGGAGGAGCCGGAGAGTGATACGGCATGCCAGATGCTGCAAGGCCTCTTGAGAAAGCATGCGTTTTTTCTGAAACAGCATCTGCTGTGTGTGTGCATGTGGTAACATCGACTCACTGCTTAAGAACACACAAAAAAGTACTTTCAGGTGGAAATATACTTCAAACCCTCATAGGTATTATTTGATCGCTGTGTCCTTATTCAAAACCCCTTAAATGGTAATTCAGCTGATCATGAATCTTCACTTCATACAAGGTTGAAACTCAGCAATACTGAGTTCTGTTTTCCCTACGTGGCTATATGCCTGACCTATTTTTATTAGAGGACATTAAGAGTTCTGTGTGCTTATCTTTGACTTTGTTCTTGCGTTTGCAGAAAATAAACTTTTTTCCCCATTTCTGCTTTTGGGGTTGTCCTAATGCTTGCAAAAAAGCTTATGTTTCTCAGCTGAATGCCTTTTTTTCTGATTAACTACGCATGCACTTCAGCACCAACCAACAGTTCTGCAGTTCCAGCTTATTAGACTCTTTCGTTTCATCACTGAACTGAACTCATTAGCAACCAAATAAATATAAGGAATTAAGATAACACCGATTCATGAGACATGGGACAAAACAGACAAAACTGTTTAAATTAACTACATCTCCACTAAATGTTCATTAACCTTACTATTTGATTTCCATAATCAAAATTATGACTATAACCCCTAAAACCACCTTCCCTCAGACCAAAATCCAATAATTCCTATAATTAAAACTAAATAAATATTAAATTATAAATTAAACTGAAATTGACCTCTGTTGTAAGGTCACTACTTTCTGTTATAACAATATATTATTTTTAACCTGACAGTGTTGAACCATTTTAAATGGGAGAAGAGATAAAAAAAAACAAAAAAAAAAAACACACAATTTGTTACAAAAAGGAAGTTGCAGAATGCATAAACTAGAAGTTGTAGCCTGTTTTGGCCCAGTCCTCAAGAATCAGTAATAATATTTCTACACACACACACAAAAAAAATGAAGCTAAATTAGACCACAGCAGAAACTTCTTTGTTTGTTTCCATATAGCTTCTGATGGCACATACAGTGTGTGGGTTCACATTAGACACATTATTTATCCTGCAAAGTGAATGTTATGTTTGTATATATCTTGGATTATACAAACATAATAGCTGGAAGGAGCTAAACCCCTCATTGTTGGATGGGTTTTGCATTTTTATTTTTTAATTTATTTATTTACTTTTTTCCTAATACCAATTATCTTTCAGCAAAACAATTTTTGCCCAGGTGATTATATTTAGTATGCAGTCATTTACAAAGTAATCAGCATGACATAGTAGTGAATGTTGAATAATGAGAACTGAATTTTTATATACACAACTTTGCAGCACAATATTGTAGGTGAAGAACATTACCGCAGGGAGAGGAGTTTGACCCTTACAATTTAAAGCACATGAGCTTCAAATGCACCTCAAATGCATTATGTATACATTTTTAGAGTTCATTCAGAGATTTTTAAACACAAATGTACCAGTTTTTTCTCCATCAGTATTACATTATTACTCACAACACCTCTCATCAGATCATAACTCAACAATTCCTGTAGATTAAAATATGTTTAATTTAAGAAAAGTATGTATAATCTAAACCTCTCTATATACTGTATTTTTGTACTTTCAGAAAGTTTTCAGGTGTGATATGAAGAACTGCAGTAGGAAAAACATGAAAAAAGCACGCATAAAGTTCCATGAGGCCATAAATAATACTGTGATAAGAGGACAGTCCATTAAGAAAAACCAAGAAAGCCCCTAGCAATAAAGAACAAGCAATTCCTGTGTCCCATGCTCGGCAAACAGGTTTCAACGTCACCAGAGGATTTAGCTCACCTAAATCAGCACATTTACAAGGCCAAAGATCATGTTATACATATTGATAAGGATGAGACAACATGCAGCATTTCTCCCTGGCTGTCATTAAGGAGATCTGCGCTTCCTTCTCTCTTCCCTCCCTACATTTTATCCTATACAGAAGTTGAGTCACAGATAATCAGAAATGTGGAGAATGATGCCTTTTCTCATGCCATTTCTTTCTTCCTTTTTTTATTTACAAAAATAATTTTTTACAGTGCACTTACAGTTCAGTGGTTATCATGTAAATATACTTTTGAATTATATTTGTGATCTTATTTCTCTTATTTTTAAACTACTGATGCTTTACATCAATGCACTGAAATATGAAAAAAAACATTACTTAAGCGCTCAAAAGAATATGGTTTGAATTAATCTCGGTTTTATAAACGAGCTGTTTTACATGTGCTGACCATGAAAAGGTCTGACTGACAACTTCATGCACACTCCATTAACAAGTCTTTGTAAAACGTAAGACATATGATGGCTGAAAATCACTAAAGCATATAAATTTGTTAATGACTTTTCTTTCAAATGCAGATACCATGTATTACATGAATGAATGGAGTCAACTAATAAATCACCATCTAATTATTAATTAGACAAAGAGTGAGACATCACTATTAATTTTTATCTAATTATTAATTAGACAGAGAGAGTGATGGACATGCATATCCTTCATTCCTATAGATTTCTGCAATGCTGGTCCATGTGGGGCTTTAATTCAATGTGTAAGTCACATTCAGTGAGTCACAAGACCCAGCCTTCCCTGTGATTTTTAATTAGGTGGCAGATAGTGGCTTGTCTGAGAAAAGACTCCAATAGGAAACGGCTCTTCCCATGTAATCTCTTTCTGATAAGGATGTTGGGGCCCATCAACTTGATCTTTTGCCCTTGAGATAAGGAGTGTATTTCATTAGAGGGCATTTTTATAATTCTTTAACGGGTTGATTTGGTGATATGATGGGCATTCCACAGCTAACAAGAAAGAAAGCAGATGGCAACCAGGTCTAGAAAGAATATTTCCACAAATCTGAAAAGCAAAACTAAGGGTTGAAATGTCCTAAAAAGAGCTAACCTTTATCAATTAAAGCCAAATATCATTGTTGCACAGAAATAGAAAACAAATATATTCTTATTTTCCCATATAGAATGACTGTCTGTGTATATGGTGTTCTGTTGCATGGTGCACATCTGACTCAAAAGTGTCAGTAGACTCTAGGTTTTTCAATAGCTAAATCCTAAGACTTCTTAGTCTCCTCTGTCAATTGATGTTTGTGTGTGTGTGTGTGTGTGTGTGTGTGTGTGTGTGTGTGTAAAAGCAGATAGCCAAATTAACAAAAGAAATGCACGTGTAATATATTTCCAAAATTCCACAATGATAGGAAAACAAAGGACAGACTGAATTTCATCAAGAAATATGCCTATAAAAGTCTCTCTGTCAGTGGAGCTGGTTATACAACAGGATCATATAAAGAAGTTTGTATGTGTAGTGTGGCGGGAGGAGCAAACGACAGACACAGTGGGTGTGGCGTCAGGCCTCGGAGAGGCTTTTATTTAACAGAAATTTCAAAATAAAGTGTCCAGGGGAAAATAAAGTGTCCAAATAAAAGGGGAATCTGGTGTCCTCGTCGTGCAGCGCGAATGTGAGGGAAGGCAGTGTTCGATAGGGAAGGGTCCAGGGAAGGGGCGGAGTCCGGTGGCCGCACGCGCTCCCCGACCTGGTCCGGGGCGCGAGGGAGCGGCGGCTTCATCTAGCGGCGGCAATCATCCTCGTCCTTCCCGGTACTTCACGCGGGGATGGGTGGCCCGGCATCCTGGCCCGTCAGCCGTCTCACGGGTGCTGGCTTTCATCCGGACTGCGGGTCCGGCGGCTCGCGTTACTTGCGGCGGCGGGAAATCCCTCAACGCACCCTTCCTGGACCCACGAGGACACCAGCGTGCATGCACGGGGGGAAGAGACCGGTCTCCCGAGGAGAGGCGCTCTCGGCATTTAACGGCGGCGGTGACGAGGCCCTATTCGCAACAGGTGCACCTCATCACACGCCGCCAGACCGGGCTAGTTTACGCGCCTCTCCTCTCACACGCCCACTCCCGTCGGGAGCCTGGTGAAGGGCGGCGAATAAGGGACGGGGTGGTGATGACATGAAAGGGGGGAGGCAGCCAACTCGTCACAGTAGCCTATCAAGCAACCACCTATGAATCAAAACACTGCTCAGAAAGACTTAAGATGCCTTGGGTTTATACTTAATACAGCTGGATCTAACACTATATATATACAGTATGCACTGTTGTATTGTGTACCTGCTGCATGGACAGCAAGAAAACCAATATACAGCTTCATTTATAAAACTATAAGGACAGTAAGAGTAACAGTGTTTGAGAAGCTAACCAAGTTACTAGCTATTATGATAGTATATCAGAGTATATCAAAAGTATGTTTTGGAAGTAGACTTGTATGCTCACCAAGGCTGATTTAATTTGATCAGAAAGTTAAAAGAATAATATTGTGAAATATTATTAAAATTTTAAATGTAATTTATTCCTGTGATGGCAAAGCTGAATTTCAGCAGCCAATACTCCAGTTTTCAGAAATTATTCTCATATACTAATTTAGTGCTATTTTTTTCAAATGTTTTCAAAGAAACATTTTTTTTAGTATTATCAGTGTTAAAAACAGTTACATTTTTATAGAAATCGTGATTTATTTTTCAGGATTCTCTGATGAATAAACCATTTACAAGAACAGCATTTGTTTTAAATATAAATCATTTGTAACATTATAAATCTCTTTACTGTTACTTTTGAACAATTTAATGCAGCCTTGCTTAATAAAAGCATTAATTTCTTTAAAAAAATCTTAATGACCCCAAACATTTGAATGGTAGTGTAACTATAATGATAGAATTTATCATTTAATTAAAGTCATATTTCTAGTTCTTTTAAATGAACGAATAATGCCAGTTAAACTACACGTAAAACTCTAATTTACATAAATCAAAAACAGAGTGCATAGTAAAGAAACTCAAATCAGTTAATCATTTTTGTGAATCGCATAATTTACATGAACTGTTCAAACAAATTGATTTAGTAGAATGAATCAGAGTTTCACATGTTAGATATGTGACCCTGGACCACAAAACCTCTTAAGTCTTAAGTCGCTGCCATGGGGTATATTTGTAGCAATAGCCAAAAAAACATTGTATGGGTCAAAATTATCGATTTTTCTTTTATGCCAAAAATCATTAGGATATTAAGTAAAGATCATGTTCCATGAAGATATTTGTTAATTTCCTACCGTAAATAAAACTTTAAAGGCCATTTTCTCAATATTTTGATTTTTTTGCACCCTCAGATTCCAGATTTTCAAATAGTTGTATCTCGGCCAAATATTGTCCTATCCTAACAAACCATACATCAATGGAAAGATTATTTATTCAGCTTTCAGATGTTGTATAAATCTAAATTTCGAGAAATTGACACTTAAGACTGGTTTTGTGGTCCAGGGTCACATAAGAGAGAGACAGACAGTGAGAACTATTTAGCTGAGTATGTTTGATTATTCACTCATTAGAAATACAACGTAGTGTTTAGCTTGTTGCTGGAAAAGCTACACTATTATGAAAATAGCTGAACTACTGAAAAAAGTTAGTAGTGTCTCTTTTGCTTATTTACTTCCAAACACTGTAGAAAACACATGTACTGTATAACCATACCTTTTGTGCATTCTGCAAATGTAAATTGAAATATGTATTTTTTGTATCAGATATAAACCCAAATATCATAATAATTGTAAGAATTATTAAACATTAGTAACATTTCAGGAATATAGAGAGAAGAACAATTTGACAGAGAAAAAAGCAATCACATTAAGTGATTAAAAAGCTGTTGAATCATTACATTACTGCACAAAAGGTAAAAAAAATAATAATAATTTGCGCACATGTTGGTCATTCTCTCCTGCCCTCGGCAGGTGGTATAGAAAAGAGAGTCAAGGAACTTAATGTTCCTTACAACAACATGATATGGTTTAAAGGACATGGTTTTATTTTTACAATAGACCGCAGGCTATTTTGGAAAATAAAAGCAGAGTTGTCATACTAAGTGCATTCTGGAGAATGCCTTTGGGTAACACTTGGTGGAATCTGGCACTTGCCTGGGAAAGATGCATGCTGGGTAGTAGCAGATTAGTAAGGGTAACGTAGCTTGTAAAATGCCAGATATATTGATGACCTCCTCAGATCTGGCAAGGTAGCACTGGCCAATGAGCTGCACAAAGACAGGGCTTGATCCATCTAAAAATAGAGAGCCACTGGACAAAAAGAGAACGGCCAGTCCACAAAACAAGACGAGGGGATGGAATGATTTACTGGCTTGAGGGTGTAAATCATGTCATACTTCATGGTAGGAAATTAAACTCATTTCATGCTTTGTGAACAGTTGAATAAACTGGATCTCATTGGGACAAGGGTGTGTCAAAGTTGATTAGTATCATAATGACAACGAAAGGTCATATTACAGCATTTCACAGAGGCAGAATTGGTTGGTAGTCTAGTCTGAAATGTTGAAGAACACTGAGGTCCAAACAACATTGGACTGCACTGTCGTTCACTGTATGGACAAGAAAAACACACACATTTTTCAAAACATCTTCTTTTGTGTTCTACAGAATAAAAAGTCATCAAGATTGACATGATGGTGAGTAAATTAGGACAGAACTTCCTAAAACTATTCCTTTACAAACAATAAAATCCAGATTTTTTGATGTCATGGGATCTGTAGAAGGCTGTACATAATATGTATAAATGAAAAGCCAGATGATTGTAAAAAGATGCCTTAAATGTAACAGCAGCATCTTCACTTTCAAATGCTGCATTTTTTTTTTTGAGTTCAAAGTGTTGTATTTTTAACAAGTTCTAATATGGCTTTGCCTGGGGCTGATATTATTTCCCACTGTTCCAGAAGAGAATCTTGTTTTGGTTCCTCTTTGTGAGCAAACAGTTTCCTTTCACAGTGCTTTGGTGTTTAGTATAACCTTACTCTTGCCAAATGTCCTTTAACTGAAAAACATGAGGACAAATGTTCAAAATGGCATTTAAATGATCAACTATCCTATTTGGTCACACTTTATTTTAAGGTCCAATTCTTGCCATTAACAAACCATTAACTATGACTTTTGCCTAATAAACTCCTAATTTGCTGCTTATTAATAGTTAGTAAGGTAGTTGTTAAGTTTAGGTATTGTGTAGGATTAGGGATGTAGAATATGGTCATGTAGAATATGGGCTTCATAAGTACTAATAAACAGCCAGTATGTTAATAATAGTCATGCTAATAAGCAACTAGTTAATACTAAGAATTGGTCCCTATACTAAAAAGTTACCCTGCCTTTCATATAGGGCCAGTAAAGGAGAGGTCACATTAAAGAAATTTTGCTGACAAAAAAGGGCCATTGTCTAACGTTAATAGCATAGAGATCATCACATGACTTGACATACTGTACATTCTGCAGTCTAAAGGGGTGTTTAGTAATTTGTCACAGGGTCCAGAAAACGTTCCCAGTTAACCAGCTACTGACGGCAGCCTTAAACTTACATTCACTTGCTGAAAATGCCTGGTAAGTATAAGCAAATTGCAGCTACTGCCAAATAAGTGCCTGTGCTGATCGTTGGTAAAGGAATAAGATGTCAATGTTGTTTTGCGGTCGTTTCACTGAAAGTGATGGAACAAACAGGCCTACTTTCAGTGCCTTTTTTGCTTGAATATCTCTAAGCGCTGACCAAAAATAGCATTGTTACTGTTTCAAACAAACATCTGCTTTGAGTCCTTTGGGGTATTTATTTATTTTAATGGAACAGAAAGGGAGAAATGGTGCGTTTGCCCCACCACACAAAATAAACCAATACAGCACAACACAAATGAGAAAGCGCTTATTGTCACATGACAGCATATGTTGTCTTTCAAATATTTGTCATTCAGTATCCATATCACCACCGTTTGTTTTCCTTTCCTGTCTTAAGAACTAAGCCTAACAAGTGTGTTCACAACCTCCCCTCTGGGCAGGCCCTGGATCTCTTTCAAATAAGGGGCTAGTTTGAGATGAGTGAATATTTCAACAAACCACATTTCAGTCATCACAAAGTTAGATTACAAGTTAGTCAGAATGCGCTAAATAGATGCTCACAAGTAGGAGGCAACCATAGCAACAGTATGCTGCTTCAACAACTTGCTTTAGGATCAGTATCGGATGGTACTGTACATGCACAAAACATTAGTATTTATTATTTTGTTAAATGTCACAAAAATAAAATAACCTTTTAAAAAGTCTTTATGATAGCTGACAGTAAGCTAACTGTGATATGGTGTATAAAAAAATCCTGTTGTTTTTACAAAGTAAAGTGGCAGATGTGGTTGCCAGAATAATTCTGTACAGAACAATAACTTTACAGAACATGTAAATTTTAAAATTTAAATCTGTTATCATTTTTTATAAATAAATAAATCCAACAGCCATTTTATGCTGAATTTTTCTGAATACACTGCTGACACACTCTGTTTTGATTCTTTAACATGCTGACAACCTCCATATAACACAGGTGATAAAGAGAAAGACACAAGAAGAATCAAAGCTCATCACAAGCAGCTTTTCCACAAGGTGTAGTACATACTAAGGTGCACATACACAAATACAAAACACCATCATGGTAACACATATGAAGGTAAAATAACACACTACATACACACACATAACCTATAATGTATGTAACTGATGAGTTAAGAAGCTTTAAGAAGTGGTTTTCATCAAAAACAAAAGGTTATAGTACCACCAGTTTCCTCAGCACTCAAAGTGAAGATACTCACTGAGTTCAGTTATTTTTTTGCATTGTGTGTTTATAGTAACTGTCCCTCTTTTTGAATTCTCAAATGACTTCATATTTTGAATTCACAACCTCTAAAAAGTTCTAAATGTCCCAACTAAAAATAGACCTGTTCCGTTCTTATTCAGTAAAAGCTCCTTGCACTCCAAAGCTGGGGTTCAGTGTCATAGTGGCTTTGATGGGGCTTAAACAGGGCTTAGGCAGTACTTAATTACTAATGAGCTCTTTGAAACCTGCTGACTCCCTTGCACTAAAAGGCCATGGTTTGGATCACAGGTGGCATGGTTTTATTGGATTCACCTGGTCATCTGAATATATTCATGGCATATTTATATTTACAGTTTCTATCGAGCAGACTGCACAGATGTTTGTATGAGATAATAAGTAGAAGTAGAATCTACATCACTGCTCCAACATTAAAATAATCTGACTGAACTATGTTCAAATCCATGCAGTGCATTAAATAAATAATATAGTTCATAATATCAAAACTTCATGCGTGAAAGACTCCATGAAATCAAAATTGGATTATTGTTGCTTTTTTAAACCCATGAGCGTGTTAGTTTCTAAACATAGAACTATACAGAGATCTAAGGTTTTTACCAAAATGATCAGCTTTTAACCACAATCACAATTGCAATATATTCAAAAACGCTTTTCCTTTTTTGCCTTAATTATGAATGATATGGTTAGGAGCCTGAGAGCTAATTTATTTAAAGAGCTTATTAAATAAGTCATTTTTCTTTCAGACACAATGGCTAGCATGAAACTACAGCTTGGCACAGCAACATCTTCCTTCCTTGTTCTGTTTTCTACATTCCTCAGCGGGATGATCAGGACAGTCTGCCAACTCTAAAACTGTCATAAGTTGTTAAAAAAAAACAATAATAACAACAGAGGCAATGATTAAAGATAATCCTAATCCACATGCACATGATTTAATATGCATTTCCCAAATCTCTCACATAATTAATACAGAAAACAAAATGTGAGAGAGGATTATATTAAGATAGACACAATAGCTCTGCCAGATCAACTTTGTAAATCATTCATGAGGAAAACAAGCCACGCAAGCCATTTTACAGTATTCCCTGTCTCTATAGGCCAAAATCCGATCAGGGAAAACGGTCTAATAAACTCTCGATATGACAATTGATTTAATCGCTACTGAGGCCTGCTGTGATAAAATTACCCTTATAGCTTGACGTAAGCAAACTTGGGGTGTAAATTCAATTTGGCTTCAGCCAGCCCTTCATCCTCCTCTCTTTTTTAAAGGGCTGAATTTAAAAACGCAGTACCTTTCCTTGAGGCATTGACGCTTCATTTCTGTCCACTGTCCTCATTATGTTTTTCACTTAAATGACATTTGGCAAGTGTAAGGTTATACCCATGAGCACCAAAGCACTGTGGAGGGAAACTGCTTGCTCACAAGGAGGAACCAATACAAAATGTTCTGGAACAGCAGGAAATAATATGAGCTCTAGGTGAAGCCAAATTAGAACCTGTTAAAGATATATGAATAACATGCCAGGTTCAAAAGGAGATAGTGTGGTTTTTTAAAGAGATAGTTTACCCAAGAAAAATTCTGTCATCATTTTCCTACCCTCCTGTCTTTTGATTTTTAACCTATATGAGTTTTTTCTTCTGTGGAAAAATGTTTGAGGTTTTTTTTTGCCCATACTCTCTTAAAAAAAGTTCCAAAAGAGAGTTTTCACAGCGATGCCATTAGGAGAACCATTTTTGGCCTTTCGGTGAATTTCTTAAAAGAATCATTCTTTTCTTGTGTAAAGAACCTTCTTCCACTGTAAAGAACCTTTTGTGCAGTGGAAAGGTTCTTTGGATGTTAAAGTGTATAAGGAAAGTCAAAAGGGTCCAAAATATCTTCTTTTGTGTTCTACAGAAAAAAGGAAAATTATACCGGTTTGGAACAACAACACTAATCCCAATCCCTGTGTTCGAATATGCATATGTTCCTACATATGAAAACAACAGAACGTAAAATAAGTAGGACACGCGTATTCATGAAACAGCAGATGAACAATATTTATAGGATGTACTGCATTTACTGAGATTCTTAAGGGTGCAACCAGCAGACAGTCTGCTATCCCATGAGGCCGTAGGAGCTGAGAAGCAAAAAATGGGGGGAAAAATGCAAAAAAAAAAAAAAGGTAGCTACAGGTGCAACATTTTTCCTCATGGTTAAATTGTATTTGTTTTGCAATATCTAAGTAAAATATTTTTGCGAATGCTGTTAGTATGTCATTGACCTTAGGGATCAGTAACAAAATTGTGGATGGTATATTTGGGAATGCATTAATGCCACATACCTGCATACCTAAACAATCTTAATCAACATTTAATAAGTAGTCTAAGCTCTTCATCAAATTCAGCACTTGCATAGCTAACTGTATTCATTTATTTTAAGACAAGTCCATTGATATGTCCATCCAAACGTCCTACTTTGATGTAAATCAACTGATTTCACAAGGCTTTAAAAACACCAAGTACTGTGAGTTATACGTTTTTGGATTCTTTTTGGGTTGATATTGTTGTGATATGTTTTAATTTATGCTACACAGCAGTGAGATCATTAGCATTTTAGCAGCATGGAAGCTGTAACTCAAATTACCCATCGCAAGGAAGTCTATGAAGATACTGGCTAATTGCATTACCAAGGGCAAGTGCTGGAACCGAAAGAGAGAATTTTTTCCCCCCACCTTTTGTTATAGTGCATCTTTGCCTCAGAAAATGCAAGCTCAACTGACTGATTTATGAAAATATGCCATCCACACTGAGACGCATCCCTTTTTCTAGGTCAGGGTTATTGCTGTAGACAGACTAGCCTGCATCACAAGAAAATTTCACTCCAGAAAACTTCCGCACTGCTAAACTAAGAAACCCAAACAGCTTTACATACATGACAGCAAGGTTCTCTACTTCAAGCACTTGCTTCTTGCAGTTGCCATTTATCATTTATGCAAACTCTATAAATGGTTTATGCTAGCTGTAGAAAATTCCACTTAGTTTAGAATATGACTAAACGTTCCATGGCTGCTTCTCTGAGCCGTGCCGTAATGTGACAGAATTCATTAACATCAGCCACAGAGTGTTTGGAGAACATTCCTGGCAAAGAAAGGGTGCAATAAAATCAGCCAATCAGCTTTAAAGGCCAATACCGCTGACCCTGTTGCATGTTAGTAGCAAAATCAATACTATGAAAAAGAGGATTGCTGCTAAGAGCAGAAATGTCTCCCTTATCAATGACAGAATGTGTCAGTTCTATTTTAGCAATGAAAATGACCTTTCAGTGCGATCTAGGGCGTTCTCTTGATAGCTCCCTGCAGAGAATATTAAAATGCAGTTAGATTTTTCACACTTGTCAAATGAAGGCTTTTAAAAAAATATTCCTGCCTTTCCATGTCAAGAAACTTCAACATTGTGGAAAGCTAGAACCTTGACGGACATCCAAATTATCTTATGAGCATTGATTTCTGTGCAATATTTACAAAAGGACTTTATACTGATACATTTTTAAAAAATTCTATTAAAAACTCATCCTAAAAGTAAAATAAAAAGTCCATGGATGGCTGTTGTGTACATTTCAATGAATAGTTACCAGGGCTACTTCTTATTCAAGTGACAATTTCTTAAAGAAGATTTATTTTTGAAAGTCTATTTCTGTACAGACACAAACCTTGAAGTCTTGCCTACAAAAAAGCTATTGGATATTTTCACTGTTATTACCCAAGAATAAAAGGATACAGTTCAATAAACACACATTGACCTTTGTGACAACATGCCCCAATAGCAAATCATCTGAATATCAACTATCAACACATAAAATAGCATTTCCAAAAATGGACCTGTCAACTCGTATAACCGTCTGGGTTACAGAGACTGTGAAGTTCTAAAAATACTCCAATGGAGGATGTGTGCAAATGAGGAGTGATGATAGGAATATGTATTTTACCTGATATGTGGAACAAGAATATTTTCACTAGGGACTTTCAATTTTCCATGTGAGTGTGTCCGTCTGTTTCCTACCTCTGCCTCCGCTCAGTAACTTCAAAACATAAGCCCCTAATGGAGCCCACACTGTATCCTTAAAGAACGAAACCTGCCCCCAGGCTTACTGGAAAGACATTTAGAGGAAATATAGGCCTACTGTACTTTAGGTGGAAATGGAAATAGCAAAAATGGATTTTTGTGTGTTGTGGTAATCATGCACATGAGTTTATTGGGTCGAAAATGTCAATAATAATGATAAACGAGGATCAAATTCCCATAAGGCAAAAATGTACTATACATAAAGATCTGCATAAAGTCTTTTCTTACAAGATTTTGTGTTTCAGGCATTTGAGGACAAGCCAGATTTACAAAATGTAGCAACAGTAAAAGACAAAATTATTTTTTCATATACAAGCTGATTTGTTCTACATCATTTGCAGAAAATGTCTTTCAGCAAAATTTTTAATCCGAAATATCATAATAAGAGTAAAACATCTACTCTCAATCCAAATCAACTCAGAATCTAAAATAAACTTCTACAGGAATCAAACCCATGGTATTGCACTACCACTGTTATTATTAACTAAAACTAAAAAAAAAAAAAAAATAATAAAAATGGCTAAAAATAACTTCTGCTTAATTGAAATAAAGCTGAAATAATATAAAATGTAAAAATTACAAAAAAAAAAACTTTATGTGTATATGATATTTCTATTAAGCAGCAATTTTAGTATTTCAGATTCTATTAAAATAAAAAAAAATACATATAAAAAAATCTTTATATGCATATGATATTTCTATTAAGTAGCAATTTTAATATTTCAGATTCTATTTATTCTGTTTCACACACACACACACACACACACATAATCTTAAACTTAAAAAGCTTAAATGAAAATTATACAAAAAATAGAATAAGTTTAATTACTAAAATTGCTCAAACTAAAGGAATAAAAGGAATAAAGGAATGAAAAAGGAATAAAAGGAATTTTTAAAAAAAGCACATTACAAAATTACTCAAATTTAATCTAAAATTAAAAACTGAAAACATAAAATATAAAAAATGTGCACTCCAGAAACCCATTTACCCAGAGTGTTTTTGATTGCCTGAGGGAATTACATATGCATTGACTAGTTCTTTTATTGAACACTGTGACCGTGAACCCCAGCTTTGCTAGTTTTCCCAAGCCAGGCCACATTCAGAAGAAGAATACGCTCAATTACGGCTTCTGTCCATCAAACGGCCCCTTTTTCTCCTCTTTTTACAGCCCTGTTTTTACAGTCAGCCATCCTGACAGGAAGAGTGCTTCTCCCCATCCCAGATGGGGCTGATTGATCAACTGACTTGAGACCAGCAGGTCTCCTTGATACGGCAGTGTGTTTGACTGATGCTATGTTCTGGGGTTGGGTGTGTCAGCATGTGTGTGTGTGTGTGTGTGTGTGTGTGTGTGTGTGTGTACTTGCCTACCTATCTAAGAGGGGACCTTGGTGTCATTACACACTCACTAACAGGGGGACATGAGGCTCTCTCAGACAAAGGGTTGATTCACTCCATTGAACTATGAAGTGCAGCAATTTAGTTTTACTGTGAATTGATGGCTTGTGAATGAGTACTAGATGGGGTCAGTTATGATACATGGGCATTCCCAGCTCACCTTGGGTTCTTCTTTGGAGCGCTGGCGTCTCATTAGCTCGGCTTTTCTGGCTCTCGCAGTTGTTTAAATCTGCACAGAAAGTCCTTTGGTGAAGCAAAGCTACCATTTGCAAAGCCAGTTTTAATGGAGTTTTAATGACCAAACTTGAACATAACTTTTTCTGTTTGCATTCGAGACAAAATTAGTTTTTCTCACCTGTTTTCTCGGTTTAAGTTTAAGCTCTTTATCCTTCAAAGATCTTTTGGGTAAAAAACTAAGATCTTGCTGCAAGCAAATCAATACTACTTTGGAAAGTCATCAAATCAAAGTGGTCTTCTGCTTGATAGCGACGGCTGAGAAATTTTCTGTTTCTGTTGTGGTCCTGTGGCATTTATTTGGAGCTTTATTAATCGAATGATTGTGACCTCATGACTATGCTGCAAAACATTAAATGTCATGTGCAAAACAATGCCGCAACTGTTTCCTAAGATAAATATTTACATCAAGAAATAGTCATGACTCACCGATCACACTGACTGAGACCTAAACTCTTCTAATAGCTTTTGGAAGTCAGCATTTACAATTTATATTCTTCTGTTTGTGCGAAACGGCTTCATGTCTTATGTTCTTCATTGAATGACATAAAACAGTGGTGTCTTGTTTTGATTATCCCTGACCGGGTATGAGATGTCAAGTTGCAGTGGTTTACTCTTGAAAGAATTCACGGTCAAACAGAGATTTCTGTTTATCGAACCATTCATCACTTGTCTTGCTGAGAATACATTGATCAGTCCATTGTAGATAAATATGCTGGAGCGTTTAGAGCTGACTGGCACTAATGAGGAACTGCAACTACAATTGCAAAGTATACTTTATTGTGCTTATAACGCCTGAAATGGAAAGTGAATGTTCTGTTTATAAACAGGTTCCCTCCGATTTTTGAGAAGAATGGATTTTTGATTACGAACGCAAAAATTTTTTTGACGCACACACACACACACATATAAATTGCAGATACTTGTACAATAATTGTAAATAAAAAGAAATGCTGAAATCATCATTTAATTCAATGTGTTATTTGCCATTTCTTTATAATTATTTGTGAAATTTACATGCAATTTTTGAGTCAAAATGGTTTCCACTGTTTATTTTCAGTGTACAGAACTTCATGTTAAGTTTAGTGTTGAAATTAACAAAAATATTAAAAATGGTTTTACTTAGCTTTTATTTTATTTCAAATTTATTTAAATTAAGATTTTAGTTACTGGATGAAATACGTTAAAAAAAGTTACCTTAATTGCCAAGTAACTGAAATAAAATAAGTTCAAGTTTAAAATTTCTAAACTAAAGCTAATGGAAACTAAAGCTACTGAACTAAAGCTAATCTAATTGCTAATTGAATAAGCTAATCAAAAATATTTACTAAAACTAAAACTTAAAACAAAGACTGAAAATATAAAAATAAAAGCTTATTCAAAACATTCATAAATACTATAATACTATATAAATAATTCTTAAAAATGCTGGTTAAGATCTACTAACTATTATGTTTAACAGTGTTGTTAAATTATTAGTGTTATTAAAGATGACAACAAGTATAATCTATAAATGTAAAAATGCATGGAAATGAGCATGCACAATATAACAAACATGCATATGGGTGTGTATACACACACACAATATCAACAAATAAACAACAACAACAAAGATAATAATAATAATAATAATAATAATAATAATAATAATAACAACAACATTTATAATATTAACCAAAAACTGATAATGGAACTGATATATCGTGTGTCCCTTTTTTACATACAGTACATGCTCTTTTCCACACAAAGAAAATTAATGATCACTTATTATTATGTCGAATGGTGTTGTTTTATTTATCAAATCACCAATCAAATAATCTGAAACCAACGCAGATGCTAAACAACAACTATACCACTAAACTATAGATGATACCATCTTAGATGGTACAAGCAAATGCTCTCTTGTTTCTTTAGTCATGTCTTATCTCACCTAAGACACCAAGTAAGCCAAGACTACCATTTCTGCTCTCTCACAAAATAGGAGCATGACACCTCTGAATACAAGAATAACTACTGTATATATGCGAATAACTGTGATCACTCTATTCTATGCAAGCATGTGTGACATGCATATTTGATATGTTCTCACACAAACATCCAGTAAATGCAAATGAAGTGTTCGTACAGTTCCACCAGAAGAAAGAAATGGATTTAAACATCTGATGAGTCATACAACGCTTCAGATGTTTCTCTGAGCTTAAGTGAATAATCAGAGTGTTTTGAAGCTTTATTTTAGCTTGAATAGTTTAGCATAAAATGATACGCTATCTTAGGGATATTATATTGCTGCGTTGGCTCTAATATCCTAATGCCTGCAGCTTTACTGATAAAACAGAAATGCAGGTGTAAAAGTACCAATTGCTATCCTAATGTTACTGTACCATTCTATACATTTCAAAGAAGATTTCCATCTCCGGAAGAGAAAGCACATGAAGAGGAAAGGCATTCCTATGCGATGTGAAGAGTTATTATGGCAGGCAAGCTTTGTGACAGTGACCAATGTAGCTAAATATTGAGCATATTTGTCTGGCTGGGGAAGCAACAAACCACGCAAACTTCCCGGAAACACAAACCGGCCCTTATGAATACTGATGATGCAAGCCAAATGTGAACTATTCTTAAACACAGGGTTTTTCCTCTGTTCCAGATAATACGCCTCTGCCGCAAAGTCCTAGTGAAAGTGTTGAGTAGCACAATGATGGGCCACCATCTGTCGTTTTCTCATTAAAGTGAGGAATATGTTAATGCGTCTTCACAGTCTTGCCGAGCTGCTAAGTCAAGGACAAAATTAGATCGCATCCAACATTGTTATCCATATGTCAAGTATTTCTCTTTTTATTGGCTGATTGAAACTTTATCTCCTATTTCTTAGCTTGTAAAAAAGGCACGCCTGATGAAGGTCAGTGGAACGAAACGTTGCTTGTGCTTTTGATAATAAACTTCAATATTTAGCAAGTACTGATAGTGTGCGGGATCTTTTTTATATTCTTGTAAAAAAGGTCAAATGGAGAGTTGGACAATAAAGAATGCCTAATTTTAGTTGACATAAATTTATATACTGAACAGGAATTTACATAGGTGTTGTTTAGTATTTGGTTTATTTACAACTAAACTGGTAACACTTTATAATAAGGTTCCATTGTTAATAATGGTTAATACAATAATGTTAATACATATTAATGATGGTTAATACATAATATATAATACAACGGTTTATTGTTAGTCAACTGAGGTGCATTAAATAATATTAACAGTTTATTATACAACTTTTGATATGGATAATGTATTTAACGAAGATTAATAAATGCAAAGTATTTTTCATTATTAGGTCATGTTAAATAAATGAATTTCTGTTCATTTTAATTCTACTTTCTTATAGTACATTCAAATACAAAAATTTTAAAAGGCATTCTTTTTTTTTAATGGTACATGAGCATATTTGTATTTATGCGTGTATTTGTGCATCCAGGACAGTATATTTGTTGCATTTAACTGGCCACCTCAGGAGACTATGCCTGGATAAAGCATTCTGCTTTGTTTTGCCAGCAGGATTATTCTAAAATCACTTTTTTTCAGGCACCTACTGTATGCATGTCTGTGTGAAATCCCCTGCAAACATAAGCATCTGTAGACAGCTGTGTTTGCCATTCCCTTTTCAATGAATTTCCAAAGGGTTCTTCAAATGGTCTCTGAGATACATCAGACCGTTCAAAGCATGGCCAAAGAGAGGATGAGATGGAAAAAACTAGGGCTCAGAGCTGGTTATGTTATTCGTACGTCATGGATCTGGAGGACACCGCAATGTATGACTCAAAGTGTTTTCATTTGAAATTTGCTCATTTGGCATTCTTTCTAAGCCATCAGAAGCTTCTAACTCTAAATCTTTGATGTTGCTCTGACAAAAATCCAGTCTTCAAATCAGATAAAACAGATAAATGATTCAAATGTTTTTGTGGAGAAGTGGCCTAAAATCAACAGCTCTTGAAATCACAGCTCCCCTGAGTGCATCAATAATACATGACGACCCACTTTTTGGTCTCAAATTAAGACATAAGACTACTGCAGAACTGTCCCATCAGATGCTTTATGTCAGGGGTGATTTATGCATTGGTACTTTGACCGCTACAGTCTATACTGTAGGTTCTTTTTTAAGTTTCTTATTGAACAGGACAAGCTGTATTTCTTTTGCAGACTATTCCACAGCTTTATGTAACCATATATTTTTGTTATTTCACAAAGAATTCAGTTCACTCCTTTCATAAGGATCACAAAAATGGTAATTGTACTTATGCAGCAGAAGTGCTTGTAAGAAGAAACACAAATGAGAAGTCATTTATCCCGGCAGCAGAATAAATACACAGTGTTCATTGAGGCTCTCTGCATTTCTGTGCTACAGACATTTTACCAATGCTTTAATTAAGATTATAAATAAACATCTCTGAATGTCATGAACCCAGATGCTGTAAACAGATATATTTTGCTTTTTTTTTTTTTTTTTTTTTTTTTTTTTGCCATATGTGATTACTTTGGCATCAGATTTCACAGGTTTTCACAGTAGAATGAATAGACAATCTCAAATATTTGCATGATTTTATCAAGCAAAACATTTGGTAACATGGTCTATGAAGACTGTGCATACTAATAATTATTTTCCTGTATTATATATTAGCATTTCAGATATTACACCAGTAGGTGACAACAAATGTTGACTTTATAAGCGATTCAATTTAACCGATTCACTCAAAAACACTGATTCATTTCATACAGGAAGGTGACGTTTTCATGAGTAAGTCATTGAATTACTCACTCGACCAATTCATTCATAAATGCTGATTCATTCAGGTACTGTAGCTTTGCTGTAGATTTGTTTGGTGTTATTTTCATTGATGGAGGAAAAACCAAAAAAACTGGTCATTTGTAGTTAGTGATACCACTAAAAACATACAACTAGGAAAATACATAACTAGATTTAAATAACGCACTTAGAATAACATTATAATGTATTGTTTTATATATATATATATATATATATATATATATATATATATATATATATATATATATATATATATATATATATATAACAATGAGTTCATATGGCAATCAATAATGGCATTCAGACTGAAAAAGAATAAAAGCATTAACTCATCTTAGTGTTTGCCTTGGTTTTCAATAGTAAGAGAGTTGTTTCTCTTTAAGAGTACATTCATTAACTCTCATTGTGGAGCAGAGTGTCCATATTGTTGGATTTAGACGGATCTCTTTTCGAAAGCACAGCTCAAATTACGATCCAGTATACTCCTAGACTACATCAGAAAATGGCTCTTTGGTTGCTCTGGGTTATTGCTGCATTCGAATTATAGTGTTGCACTATGGAGAACAATGTTATGACAGGCCAAGAGCAGCGGTGAAACAACAGGGAAAGTGTATGCAATTAAAATGCAGTACAGTGCCCTGCTATAAAATTTATGTGCTCAATAAAAGATCATGCATGGTATGTTTCTTTCATTTCATTCACTATTGATAAAAATTAGCTTAATATGCATTTCCACAAAAATCAATGAATAGTTAATCATGCATTTTTACTATTAGCAATTTTTAATTGTGAAGGAAAACGCTAAGCACATCAACAGTGGTATCCTTTCTTGTCGTCTAAATGAAACCGGGCCTAATTGTATTGATGGCATTCTCTCTAAAGGGAAGGGATAAATCAACTGAAGAGTCACATGCTTGTCTTTTATGAGACAATTCTGTCCTGCATTATTGCATGCATGGCATCATAAACAGGCCATCATCCCTGCACACATTACGATCCCTATCGGCCTGTAAATCAGGGAATTAGTGTATGCAAGAAATAATGCATCTAATACCTCCTGCTGCATGCACTTCATCTCAGGGACAAATATGAATCTATTTCAGAAGGGGAATTCAAACAGGATGGTTGCTTGAGCATTTAGCAGCCGCTTACAGATGCACACGTCCATTGGCTCTGACTACAAAACACATTATGTAAACTATTCAAATGTCGTATCCCTCTAGAAGGAAAGCCATGTGTTGGAGGAGATATTACAGAGAGGGAAGTCTCAAGGCTGCGGCAAAACTAATCCAGTTTGTTCCACCAGTAAAAGAGAAGCTATTCTGTACCACAGCCATCAGCTTGGGAACTGCTAGATAAGCACATGTATGTTGCTTCTCTTTTGCATCGCAAGTACTGGTCCAATGAGTGCGGCTTTATGGGAGAATGTGGCCAAGCCCCACTTTGGTAACTCACGCTTTGGACAGCAGCTCATTTAAGCTAAATGCGTACAGTTAAGATGTTTATGTGGAAATAGAGCTCGACTACAGCAGCTGTGTCTTAATTACCCAAGTGCCACCAAACTATACATCACCGCCAGTGCAGTTAAAACAAGCGGTAACCAAATGTCAACATGAAGATGGTGCTATGTGAGCCGCAAGCTTATTTAGTATTTACAGAAGTTCATATTGTAAAGCAGAGGCAAAAATCGCTCCTAAATATAATGACAATAATAACAGATAATTCAGCCACTGAAAACATAACTTTGCACAGAGAATATGATAATCAAATATGCCTGCTATATTTAGTTCATGCTCCAATTAATGATGCACAAACCTGACAACAAATGTACTGTATTTTGCTTTAACAGGAACTTTATATCTATACAATTCTATAATATATATTATTATATATTACATATTATTATAGATAGACATACACACACTTTTTAGGCAATTAAACAAACATAACACCCACACACAAATCTCATTTCAGCCAAATTACTCAATGAAGCTTGTAAGAAGATAGTGACATTGCCATTTTCTGCAGCTTTATGTAGGTGACGGACTGTGCCCTAACCTGACCTATTTTTGGCCTAGATTTAACAGAAGATGGATTCTGTTCTTTGGATCAGTCGATACTGGATTCCCTCGGCCATTTGTTGTCGTTTGTCTTGCAGCTACTTGATGCTTGAGGGTAGTCTACGGTACAAGATCATTTGTCCTCCACTATCTCGTTGTATCACACTTTCATTTCTCTGGGAAATACTGTCAAAGCTCAATTTGCGCATCAGCGAGATCAAGACTGAAGGGAGACGAGGCATTTCAATACATTACAAAAGGATATATGTAAGACTTTTCAACTTCACCCAAAATTTCAAATTCAGAAAATTCCATTATTTACCCTCGTTATTCCAAACTGATTAAAAGAAAGAAAGCGAGAGAGAGAGAGTGAGAGAGACAATCTGTCATGCCAATAAATTTGAATTTGAATTTGAATTTGAGAGGGAGAGAGAGATTTTTAGTGACAGAATTTTCATTTTTGGGTGAACCACCCTTTTAAATGAACAGGATTTATTAAAAGTAAAAAAAAAAAAAAAATGAAATGAATTGCTTATAGACAATCAATCATTTTCAGAATCTAAATGCAATAATATCTGCTATTTTGTTAGTATTTGATTCTTTCGTTGTGAGCTTTTTCTTTCCCCCTGATGTGAGCCTGCAGATGGTAGATTCATCCTTTAGACAACGAGCATCATGGAGTCAATGGAGGATGGCTGACTTATTAGCATCAGCATGGAATGGTCCTCCTAACAGCACATGGGCTTATCATTTTCCATTACATGGTAGAAGCACTACCTGTTCTCCCTTCAATGCAGAGGTCATTAAAGTATTCCTATTAATCTGTTCCCCCATGAGGCCCTACCAATGTGCTCATATTTCATAAAGTCTCAGCTGATACTGCCAAAGCATAATAATTAGCAGACCTAAGAGAAGAAACTGGTAGTCACAGTACGTAGCTACAGCAAGTAGCATGTGGACAAAAAGGTTTATAATGATATTTATATTTATAATGATATGATAATGACAAATTGTATTTCACAATTTTTTAAGGTCAATATTTTATAGTTCTCCAAAGTTTTCTATTTAACACTGTGACACTGAAGACTAGAGTACTGACTGCTGAAAATTCATCTTTTCTATCACAGGAATAAATTACATTTTAAATTGAAAAGTTATTTTAAATTGTAATAATATTACTTTTTGATCAAATAAATCCAGCTTCGGTGAACATAAGAGATATTCAAAAATATAAAATGACATCTTACCAACCCCAAATTTTGGAAATTTGCAGTTTCATAGATATAAATCATACAAAAACTTAATGCAAAAGTACTATACTCTAGATTTTGTTTTTGTGTTTTTAACAATTGCATTTGATGGCACATTTTACTACAAAATATTTAGTGCAAACAGAACATTATGTTACATACACACTCATATATGCTCTGTGGAAAACATCTGAAGAATACGGTTGCATATAGAAAAACCCAATCCGTCAAGCGTTTAATCTGACGTTAGGCAATATATTTTTCTTTGCAATTCAATACTACACCCCCAGATATGCCCTGATATGACTCCTTGCACTGCCAGGGGGTAGCATAGTGTAAGACGCTGTACAACAGAAGAATAATATATCCAACAATCAAGCTTCAAAGCAAGTGTTCTAAAGCAAATGCCAGGGCCCCCTAGGAACGTTTCTTCACCTCAGTTTTTCTCTTTGTGTAACAGTGGAACTTGTGTCCTCTTCTTTCTGCTACAACAGAATAAAAGTTCCAGCCGAGCAATTTATCAAACCACAACATCAATACAAGCTCCCTTTGTATAGTGAGTGCTTTTAGAGCGGTGGTTGCAATAATGGGAAAACATCGTGAAGCAGCATGAAGTCAAGTTTAGACATTGTGGGAATGCATAATCACAATACTGGAAATAAGGAAACACTTTGACACACAAAACCTTTTTAAAACATCACCATATTTTCTAAACAAAATCAAATATATTGGACTAGGGCTTTTTCATTATAAACGAAGCAATATCCACTGTTCATTGACATACTCTGCACTTTAGAGCATCTCAGCTTCATCATTTGAAGACATCCATTAAATCTTCAGACTATCTATTGAAGTTATGTCTTTCTGTGGGCAAATCCTTTATCTCATCCAAAGAATTAAGAGATTTACTGAGGTATTAAAAATATAGACAGCCTGACAGTCAAAGACAAGGATGATCTCTGATTCTTTGTCATTATTCTAGCAATATGTCACAGCCATTTTAATGATTTATTGTCCTCTATGAATGCATGAAAAATATTAAACCTCTTTCTCACTCAAATTAAAAATCTGTACAAGTGTATACACATTTATCTGCTCCTAATGTCAGTTCAAACAAATGCATTAGAAAAAGAGAATATTGACTGAACATCAGTTTTATAACCGTTAGATTACTAACTTTATCCTTTCTCAGATATTTATTATCCTAGAAAACCATTTAATTTCTTTTTGTTTAAATGGCATTTTAGTCGTATCTATTATAATCTTCAGTGCAGTCAAGTGCAAATATCAATGAGCATTTTAAATATCCAAATAAATAAGAAATACATATTAGCTTTTGGATTTCTAGATCCTAAACTTCACCTAGTCATGGGATGCTTCCAAAATAATAAACATAGCATTTATGAAATATTATGAAATATTTCGAAACTGTTGACAAAGTGTCTGTCGCATCTATAAAAATGACTAATATTTTTGTGGGATATGGCATACTGTAAGGTCTGTTTTGGGTTTTGTTTCATGTTCTTGTTTTCATGTCTTTTATTTTGAAGTTTAGTTATGGTTCCTGTTTGTGTCATGCTTCCCTTGCCCTCATGTCTCCTTGCTATTGGTTACCTTGTTCAATGTGTCTTGTTCTGATTGGTTCTCTTGTTTATTGTGTCAGGTCTTCATTGGTTGTTCATGTCATGTGACTATCTTAGTTTGCTATAAGAAGCCAAGTTATTGCATTTGTTGCTTTGTCGTGTATTAACGTTGTAACCTGCTGTCGGTGAGTCTAGTCTGTTCATGACACGTCTGTTCATGCCATGTCAAGCCTGTTTCATGTCAAGTCTGTTTGGATTATGTTTGGATTTTGGATATCACCTTGTAAATAAACTGCACTTGGGTTCATCACTACGCTCGCCTTCAGTGGACTCGTTACAGAATACACGACCCTTCACCATGAACCCAGCAGATCGTCTAGTTCGCCTCCGTCAAGGCAATCGCTCCATTGAGGAATATGTGGCTGACTTTTGTGAACTTTCCTGTCAAGTAGACTTTAAAGAAAGCTTCTTGAAGGATATTTTTTGGTCTGGATTAAGTAAGGACATATCACGTTTAATTTCACTCCATCACCAACACTGGACTCTTGAAAAGTACATTGACTATGCTCTGTTGTTGTCTGGCTCATCGTACACTGTGGGGGTTGCAGAGGAGGAACGCAACAATCCTCCAGTATCTACCAAGCCAGAACATTGTTATATGACAACCGTCAAATCAGCGCCTACTCACGTCACGTCTGCCAAGCCACTTCCTTCTCACGTCATGCCTGCTACTCCTAGGTCTGCTCACGTCATGCCTGCCACGCCAAGGCCTGCTCATGTCATGCCTGCTCACGTCATGTCTGCCACGCCAAGGCCTGTTAACGTCATGCCTGCTAACCCAGAACCTGCCAACATCACGTCTGCTACTCCAGGACCTGCTCAGATGCCAGTTAAGTCAAAGTTTATTCCTATCATGTATACCAAGTCACAGCCTGATCACATCACGTCTGCTAACATCATGTCTGCTACCCCAGGGCCTGCTCACGTCATGCTGGCTACTGAAGAGATTTTTCACAACATGGCTGCCATTCAAGAGCTTCGTGGCAAGATGGCTGCCACTCAAGAGTCTCTTCGGAAGATGGCCGCCGTTTTAGAGTCTCATCAGGTCTCAGCTGATCTTCCAGCATCTCATCACATGGCCACCATTCCAGAGTCCGCTCACGTCACGCCTGTCAAGCCAGAGCCTGCTCACGTCACGCCTGTCAAGCCAGAGTCTACGGGGCCTGCTCACGCCACGCCTGAGTCCCCGGCCAAGATGGCCGCCATGCCTGAGTCCCCGGCCAAGATGGCCGCCATGCCTGAGCCTTGTCACGTCACTGCTGTCACCAAAAATTCCCCTAAGGATTTTTTTTGAGGGGGCTATAGTACCCAAGCTCCTGCGGATGCGGAGCTTGGGCCAGGACTGATCGCCAGTGTGATGGACCCACCACTGATGTCGGTGCGAGCAGCTGGCATCACCAGGGCCTCAGCACTGGCTGTCACAGAGACTGTTCCCCTGACCTCAGTGCTTCCTGTAATGGCGGTCGCCTTTTTGAGTGTGGGCTGCACACTGCTCTCCTGAGGCCTCTCCTGTCCACGAGTCTGCTCCTGAGGCCTCTCCTGTCCACGAGTCTGCTCCTGAGGCCTCTCCTGTCCACGAGTCTGCTCCAGAGGCCTCGTCTGTCCATGAATCTGCTCCTGTGCCTCCAGAGGTGGCGGCTTCCGCTGCAGAACCTCCAGAGGAGGCGGCGTCCACCGCAGAACCACCAGAGGTGGTGGTGCGCCCACTTATGAACTCATGGTCTGTCTTGTCACGGCCACAGAGGCCGTTCCTGAACTCACGGTCTGTCCTATCACAGCCACAGAGGCTGTCCATGAACTCACGGTCTGTACTGCCACGGCCACTGAGGCCCCTGCTCTGCCTGCTCCGCCATGGCCCCCTGCTTTGCCTGCTCCGCCATGGCTCCCTGCCCTACCTGCTCCACCATGGCTCTCTGCTCCGCCATGGCTCCCTGCTCTAGGCCCTGTTCCCCTTCACGGGCCTGGCCCTCCATCCCGCCCCCTGGACTACTTCAGTTCCACCTCCGCTCCACCACCCTCCTGGACTGTTTGGGTTTTGTTTGGGTTGGGTGTTTTGTTAGGGCGTCAGGAGCCGCCCTTAGAGGGGGGATCTGTAAGGTCTGTTTTGGGTTTTGTTTCATGTTCTTGTTTTCATGTCTTTTATTTTGAAGTTTAGTTATGGTTCCTGTTTGTGTCATGCTTCCCTTGCCCTCATGTCTCCTTGCTATTGGTTACCTTGTTCAATGTGTCTTGTTCTGATTGGTTCTCTTGTTTATTGTGTCAGGTCTTCATTGGTTATTCATGTCATGTGACTATCTTAGTTTGCTATAAGAAGCCAAGTTATTGCATTTGTTGCTTTGTCATGTATTAACGTTGTAACCTGCTGTCGGTGAGTCTAGTCTGTTCATGCCACGTCTGTTCATGCCATGTCAAGCCTGTTTCATGTCAAGTCTGTTTCAAGTCAAGTCTTCGTCTGTTTGGATTATGTTTGGATTTTGAATATCACCTTGTAAATAAACTGCACTTGGGTCCATTACTACGCTCACCTTCAGTGGACTCTTTACACATACGTTTTCTCACTGCGGTTCTCTTAAATTCCAGTGGGGATCAACCTTCTAGAATGTTCCCGTAGGCTAAGATTATATGAATAGAAAACAATCTTTCACTTGTGTCATACATACAGCAACAGAGTGTGACAGATGCCTGGAGCACAGGTTTGGCAGTGTCTGCAGTGACAGCTGCGCATCAAGGTCACATCAAATGATGCTGGTGCTTCATATTTCAGAGAAATGGAACTTTTGGCCCATAAAACTTAACACATTTGAATGGGTTCATTATCCTGATGCATTTGTAAACTGTGATACTGGGGTAAAAGTACAACATGTAATAGTTTAATGGGGTGCAAAAGCTGTTAAAGTGGAAATAAACTCTCTCTCTCTCTCTCTGTGTGTGTTATAAATTATTATTTTTATTTAAATTATAACAACAAATCTTAAAATTATAAGATAACCCCCTATACCTGGGGCAAGAAACCCACCTAACTAAACTTTTACAGAATGTATGAATGACTATTGATATCTTTCTTATTGATAAATTTGATAAAATCTTATTGATAAAAGTGTCATTAATGTAAAATAAATAAATTACTTAACTATTCTATTTAAATTTGTGTTTTGGCAATTTAGTTGAATAACTGAAAAACGATGACAGACAAAGCATAATCCCAGTAAAAGAGATTAATCTGAAAGGTACATTTATTCTAAGAATTATATACAGGCATATGAATTTTTACATATTTAATTTCCCTATTTTAATTGAATATATGTCATAATAGCAACATCATTAATGCAAATTGAATGATTTCACTCAATGTTTGCCTATAGGATTTAATGAAAAGCAAAGATCTCTAAACTGTACATCTGGAAATAGTGAATAGTAAGATCATTAATTACTTAAGTATTAAATTTAAAAATAATAACACTGGTAACAATAGGCCTTCTGTGCCACAAAACCCTCACTAACAAAGACAATAAATAAAGAAATAAATAACACACTTTCAAAGTAATATTCATGATATTATGATATTCAACAATGTCACTATTGATGATCATATTAATGATCAATATTATCGAGAGACACAAAATTATATGATCATATAAATTATTATTATTATGTCAATCATAATAACAAAATATTAAATTATTATAACAAATTTTAAACCAAGAGAATAAATAAAAATACACACACAGAGATATACACATACATGATAATAAAGTTCTTATACAAATTATAACAACAAAACATTGGATTAAAACAAATTTAAAATAAAATAAAATATTCATCAGTGGTCTCACACTTTTTGGTCCACCTCACTGTATAACTAGTGTCAACAGATATGACATGGAATACTGTTTGTGACAACTCTGTGGTTAGTATGTTCAAGTGTGAGAGAGAAGACCTCTCTAAGCATGCAGCTAGATCTGCTGACCTGGCTTAAGCCAGACTCCTGGGTCATGTATTTTTAAAGGCTTTCAGCTGATGAAATGACAAAGAGAAGCACTACAACCGCTCATCAGTGTTGCTGAGAGCAGGGAATGCCCATCGGAGGAATCCCAGGTTGCTGGGAATAGCCCTAGATGAATACTGTGCACTTAAAAAAATAGAATACCCATTACTGAGAGAACTCAAATGGTTCAGAGAAAACAATTCCCTGAGCTAATTTAGTTTAGTTAATTGTCTACTACATGAAGTGTGTCTTGTGCTATACATTAAAGAACACAAGTCCCATTTCAGTAGATTAACAAATAGATTTCAAACAGCGCAAAGCATCATATTCATATTTTCATTTAATATGTAAAATGCTGGTCTGAATCCTCAATGGACAAATGACTCACAAATTTGTTATCTGAGTCACTGCTTTCAATTAAAATATCAAATAGCACTTTCTGTATTATTGTCTGCTGGCAGGAAAATAAAGAGCTGCATATTTAATGGAAATCAAGTGTAATATTGCCTTCACTTTTGCTCAGATTATGGATCAAGACTGTGACTCCAAACACAAGAGACTCGGAGAGAGACAGATGCACGCGTGAAGCGGTAAGGGACTCTGACAGGCCACTATTACATATTGAAATACTGCTCCATTCATCCACAGGCTTTATAATCTTGGTGTTTTTCTATTCTGCCTGCTCGTACATCACTGTCAGCTGGAGTCTCGATCACAATCCCAATGACTGCTTTTCTCAATTGAATTGTACTGCGTTCATACTGGCTTTAAGTTGTCTGCTGGGTGGTCATGCAACATGTTCTTATAAATGATCGAGCTCTTATGAGAAGGACAGCTCTAATTTTCAACCAGAGTAGAAGTATGTAACGAAACATGAAACTTTTATGGTGTGGCCTTGGTAACGGTGCATTTGATGCAACAGAGTAGGTTATAAAATGGTAGCTAGCCCTAGCTCTAGACAAAGGAGTCTGCCTTTTTATTTAAAAAAAAAAATTCAAACATAATTTACATCACAGCATGCTGCATTATTATTATTTTTTTGCATCTATTGCAAATTACACTTGTTTAGAAAAGCATGTCAAAAGTGACAGATTATCTCTGTGACAACTGAAATAAACTAGTGAGAAAGAATTCCACGGGGTCAAAAGTGGGTTACGCTTTATTTTAAGGTGTCCTTACAGTGTAATTATACATTTGAGTAAAATTAACTACATGTACTTTCTATATAGTTAGGGTTTGGATTAGGGTTACTTGCATGTAATTATGCATAATGTATTGTTATTATAACAGTAAGTACATGTAACGTGTAACAAGGACACCTTAAAATAAAGTGTCACCCAAAGTGTCCATATTGCAATATAGAAAACTTCAGGGTGTTTATTGACTGTTATGTCCCAAGGGTTTTCTCACACAAATCCAGAATTTTAAAATATAAAATCTATTATTGAATCTGAATGATTACATTAAAACTTTGATATTTTAATATCAAAGATATTAAATATATATTCAAATGTATCAAAGAGTACATTAAAACTATGATATTCTAATCTAATTAAATAAACATAAACTATTCTAATATTTATTGTGTGTGAATCTCACAAATTATGACTGTCTAACAGTTGACAAGCATCTAATTTTCACCAAAACCAACAATGTTAGTGTACCTGTTTATTATTATCAAGTTGTAATTTTGCCAAATTAGTGTAGAAATATTATGAATTAATTAATAATATTATTAATTTGTGTACACTACAATTTAAAAGTTTGGGTTGTCAATTTTTGCTTAATCTTTTTGAACAAAGTCAAAAAAATATCAAAATTCAAAAATACAGTCATTTAGTAGTCAGTTAGTATTAGTTAAATACTATTACAATGAAAAAAAAATCATTTTCTTGTTTTATTTTAAATATATTTTCAAATGTATATTCAATGTCACATGATCCTTTAAAAATCATTCTATTCTGCTGATTTGGTCCTTGAAAACTTTCCTGGTTATTATCAATGTTGCTGTTTAATATTTTTGTGGAAACCATTATCAAACCATTTTTTCAGGATTCTTTAAAGAATAGAAAGTTCAATAGAACATCATTTTGAAATAGAATTGTTTTGTAACATTTTAAATGTCTTTAAGTATTTTTAAATGCTACATTGCATTTTAAATGTCTCTACACTTTCTTACAAAAATCCATTTCCACCACAATTCTCACAATTCCTTCTCTACACAATGCTATTAAACAAAATATATGACAGAAGTGATCATGACTTTCAACAAAACTCTCATTTGATGAATGTATACCCCCTGTTGTGTTATTGTACACACTGTACTAGTGAGCATAAGAAAAGTGTATTTTCAAGAAGTTTTCAAAAAGTCCACAGCGTTAAAAGTGCGTATAGTTGAAATCTTCATGAATGACAGCAATGCAGCATTTGCAGGAGGAAGCCCTCAATTCAGCATAGCAGGAGGTTGCGCTGGAGAAAACTGCATGCTGAATAATTGATTATGTACATAAAGCAATGCAGGAGGAACGAGGGGCAGGAAAGAACCTCAGAAGCCTGTAAATAAATCCACAAACATCTAAGCAGCAGCACGACACCCTGGTATCAGTTTTGTTATCTAGTGTAATCTGCAAAATGAGACCACGAGTGACTGTGGCTTTCTAATATAAATCTATTGATAAAACTGTCAGTCTTCCATGATTGTGGCTATTAAGAAATGTATTAGCTGTGGCACAGCATCTTCGTGTGCGATCTCACAGGAGTCTTTGGGGACTATGCAGATACACCACAAATTGCACAGGGAGAGGGGAAAAAAACTGTTTTGCATTATTCATAATGGATGACTTCAGAAATTACAGCACACTACACTGCAGGTGCAATTTGAAATATGAACAACTATTAACAGGAAAGATTAGTGGCCAAGTCATTTATTCGTGAATTGCAGTTGTATAGAAGGCATGTAGAAACACAAACCATGGTGTGACATGATGTCTTTTGTCATGAAGTGCATGAAAAAAATATGTATTATGAACAAACTAAACTTAATTTGTCTTACTTTGTAGCAACAGACAATAAATACAGTAAAATATACTCAAATTAAGCAATTACTTTCGAATGAATATATTAATTAGAAAGATTTTAATAATGTATAATAATAGAAAATGTGTGAAAGCCTCCTAATAAATTCCAAATTGAATATTTATAAGATAAAGAACTACAAAATGTTGTGTTTTGTATCTGAATATGTTCCAGAGGCTATTTGAAATTCCATTTCATTGGCTGGATATATTTTAAATTGCCCTTCCACAAATCCTATTTACATCTTCTGAAATGTGAACTGTCAAGACCAGTCGAATTAATAATGGTGAATTGTTTTCTTTCCTTTTTTTTAACATCATTTTGTCAGATGCAAGAAATTGCCTCAAAATACCGAGACATCAAAAACGTAGGAGAACCCCCCCAACCCCCCAATGTTAGATATATTTTACCATGTTTTCCAATCTAGCTCTGTAAGTAAGATAATAGATCACAAAATTACCTCTATCCTCTGAATGATATATAGTGGCTTGATTTTTTTTCATTACCTAAATAAATTCCCAAAGCCAATGATGATGACAATCATTATTCACAAGCATTGTAAAGGCTTTTAATATTCCAAAGAGCAACTCAAACTACAGCTCCATGTTGCAGTGTTAGCCGACAGATGGTTGTGCCAGCATGAGTATAATGGTAAATAAATGTATCAGAGAGGGGCTGAGCTGCTCCTTAACCATCCAGGTGGACATGTGAAAGTGCACGATTACATGCATGGCTAACAAACCAGCTTAAATGAATCGGTGACTACAGCAATTGGCTGGCTGTTAGCATTTGTATGGCTACTATACATAGAAATGACAAACCAGGTCCCTCCGTAGCAGATCTGATCAAAAATTTAAACTTAAAATGATTCACTTAATGCTGGATATCTCCTATTCAAGTTTAATGTGCAGAGGCAAATTGTCACTTTCAAAATATTGCTATGCTTATTTGAGTGGTATGACTCAACAAATGGGATGAGGTGTAAAAGTACCCATTTGTCCAAACAATGAACGCAAGGGGCATTAGAAGTAATTGGGAAACCTGTTTGGAAACAGGAGGTGCAATATGAAATATGAACAGCTATCATCAGGAATGATTAGTGGCTAAGTCATTTATTTTTGATTTATAGATGCATGGAAGGCATAAGTACATCAAGCAAGCTGTAACAAGGGTGTCCTTGCTGTAACAAGGGTGTCACAAAATGCACTAAAATATGCATTAAGCAAGCTTTGATTCAGATCTGCCTCCATACAATCAACCGATGGTCAGAAGAACCAAGTCTCCACCATAGCACTTTAGTATAGGGAACAATTCTCACTTGTACTTAGCATTTCCGCCACCTGACCAGGATCAAGTTAAGGTCAGTTAACTGGATTTTACTGTATGTAACACTGGGTTGTTTTTCACCAAAACTGATCTGATCACTTGAAAAATGATCAGCGAGCAGCATGTACTGTACTTTCTGCTGAAACTCTTGGGTACTTTCTTAAGCATCACAGTAAATCATGATGCACAGCCATTGTACTGAATTTACCCAGTTGGACATCAATTCAGTTATCTCATTTTACATTCTGTAGAAGCAAGAAAGTCAAACAAAAGTCAACCATTTTGAGTTAACTGTCCCTTTAAGGGCTCAGCTGGTGAGGAACTATGCCTCTCATGGCTGCCCTTCCACAGCTTTTCACAATAAAGCAATCTCTATAATAAAAAGCTGAAACCTGAGAGCACCAATTTAGAGAATGTAACTGGATTATTAAGTGAATGTTTATAGGTAAACGCGACGACTGCTGTGTGATTGCAGCTCTCCAGCAGACATACACTCCCACACTTGCCCCAGCCCAGAAATAGATCAAAGAGAATCCAGAAAGTGTTGATTTCCTCTGTGGATGTCCTTATTTACCAGAACAGCAATGATGAGTCAGACTGGAATACCCTGCAGCTCTGTTTCATCAAAACTAAATTAACATTTGCTGAGAAACAGCGAGTGAGGTTAAAGAAACACAGGCAACTTTTCACCGCGTTCGCCGAAGTACTTAAAGTAAAATGTTGCTCTTCATGTTAATAAAATCATCTTTTCAGTTGTAATAAATCGCATTTGTTTTTCACAAGGTGGCCTAATAAGGTTTTTGAATTTATGATGTTTTTACCCAATTCATATTTGTAGAGAATAGCTGTCTCACCAGCTATATTGACAATTTCTTCTGTTTTTCCTCAGCGATGCCTCACGGAAGAGACAGAATGCCTAAATGGCTGCACGCCGTTCATTTTTATCTCTCAGGCATGTCATACATAATGAAGTATAGTAAGAGTGTGTGAAATAGGATTTCTGACACTGAGGAAGAATCAGTGCTGAGCAAACGTCCACAGAGCATGTCAGCCGGGGATTAGCAACTCAACGGTGGAAATGAGAACAGATTCCTCCATCTTTCCCGCTTAATTCCTACCTACAATCATATATCATGGTTATATCATGTCCTGACAGCACGAGAGGACAAAAGACAACTAAACAGTCATGGAATATGAAATCCCTGGGATGATGGAATGCTGAAATGGGAATCAAATAAGAATCGTGAAGTATTAACGTCTTATCCTAATGCTAATGCTACAGTAGTCAGATCAACTGGATCCTAGTCCCTGTTGTTTGATCACAATAGCTGATACTTTACCCCTAGCTTTCTACTTTCAGGCCTGTCCCTAGATCTACGGTTGGCCAAATCATTTCGCACAGAAAGCCCACTGTGCATCCTCTCTCAAAAGCTATTACCAGAGGAGAGGAGAGCAGGTGCGCGAGCCAATAAGCGAGGAGACCCCACAGCAAGGCGGAGGCTCTGTAATTCACTTTTTCCATCTCCATGAACTTATGTGATTATGATAAATATGGTATTTTTCTGCAAGGGGGCCATTTGCAGTGAAGCATTTACAAAACAAAAACGGAGTAGGGCAATGGAAGCCAGACCCAAAGCCAGGCACCCAGTGCCTTTCTCTTGATGTTCTCATTTGCTTTTATCACTGCTGTCACACGTCCATGGGCTATTCTTTCTACCTGGATAGAAAACAGGCCTGTTTTTAGATTAGCCTCGATTTCATTGCATTAGTGGGGCGTTTTGATTAAGACACCTAACCTGATGCCGGGTGCCGCCGTCAGATAATGAGGTGAAGGGGAGACAAGTGAACTGGCTAGAACAATGCTAGTAACTAGAGATAGAAGAAGACTTTCTTGACATTCTGCTTATTGTTCTCTTTCCAAGAGCCGTGTGCCAAATGTCTCTTTTTGGAGCTGGAAGATGAGCAGGATTTGAATAATGAAAGCGCAGTCATGACTACAAAAGAGAGCTTGTTATTTTCTGCTTCTTTGCTGGCGCTTGCTATTTGGCGAAACAAGTACTCTTGACATAAACTCCATAGTGGAGCCTCAAATACACCTCTTTTTGAAAATACACTTCAAAAGGAACAATCTTTGACAACAAATGATGTTGAAAACCTTTGTAGTTAATAGAATGAACATTGGAAAAAATATAGAACAATCTATACAACAGCGGAATTCATATTATATATATACACATACATACACACGCACACACACACACACACACACACACACACACACCCACACAATATGGTGACTAACTGGGATGTCACACGTACATGTACCAACTGTTTTTGTTTTGTTCTGAAGTTTCAACCTCTTTTCTTGGGGTCTGGCACTTTGGAAGTGGGGTGACAGATTAAAGGACTGCCTTGATATTTCTCTCTTATTCCCTGTGATGGATTGATGAAATAGAACAGGAGCACTATGTGAACAATAATAGACTGAATTAGGACGCGATTTGTGGAGTGATTTTACCCTGTGAATGTGTATTTTTCCTTCAGGGCTTGCCAGACAGAGTATTTCAATAGATTTCAATAAACGCAAACGGTCTCCGCTTTCTTATTTATTTAAGTGTAGGAGAACCCAAAACATCTGGTTAGACAATCATTATGGACAACAATCAGCCTTTGAGACATGCTGCTGAGGAAAATGTTTGGTTTGGATTGGATCCGAGCAGGACAATGCATGTCGGTTCTTCAGTGTGAATGCTCACTGCCAACACTATGAGTGTCTGTCCTACTGACTGCTTTTGATAACTTCAGAAATGCTAGATGAAATCTTAGTGTAGGCAAGTCCATTAAAGGAATATTCTGGGTTCAATACATGCTAAGCTTAATCACCGGTATGATTACAGTCCCTTATTAATCAAGGTTACATTGAGGTACTTAAAGTGGAAGCAAATTTTTTGAGAGTGTTTAAAGGCAGAAATGCAGTTTTTTTATTTAATTCTGTTGAAACTTGTGAATTATTTGAGCTTTAAAGTTGTAAAACTGGAAAAACACTACCGTTCACGGGTCTGTAAGACGTATTTGAAAGTAGTATCTGCTCACTAAGGCTGCATTTAATTGATAAAAAATACAGTAGATACAGTAACAATGTGAAATATTATTATGATTTAAAACAACTGTTTCCTGTTCCTTAATATATTTTAGAATTTAATTTATTGCTGTGATGGTAAACCTGAATTTTCAGCAGCCATTACTCCACTCTTCAGTGTCACATGATCCTTCAGAAACAATTCTAAAATGCAGATTTGGTGATCAAAAACATTTCTTGTTATTATCAATGTTTGAGCAGCTTTGCTCCTTAATATTTTTGTGGATACAAAAGACAGAATTTATTTGAAATAGAAATCTTTTGAAACGTTGTAAATGTCTTTACTGACATTTGATCAAATGAATGCATCCTTGCTGAAAAAAGTATTAATTCTTTTAACAAAAAAAGAATAAAAACACTGACCTAGTGTAATTTTACACAGTGAATTATTATTTTCACACTAAATCATGTTAACACATATTGTTTACATCTTGTTGCTAACCAACAATGAAGCAGTTTTGAAACTGAATATTTCAACAGTTAAGAATTGGCCCTATTTACATCCATTGTAAAGTGCCTCTTTATAATCCAGATTCTGTATTTATAGTGACAATCAATTTCTGTATTAAACTGAACACAAAATATCCCCATTACCTGCTAAGTGACATGCCCACCCACACTGAAGACTGAATATTGTCAAGTTTTTACATTTTTTGTGTAATCTGCAAATGATTTTATCTAAAGTGACACAAAGTGAAAGTATACATTTTATCAGTTCATAGGAATCAAACCCATGACCTTGGCGTTGCTGCCACCACACTGTACTGTTTCCACTTTAGGAACACTATAGGACATACACCACTGGTATGGAAAGCACCCGGATCTAATCTGATCTTAGCCGTTGCAGCTGCTCCTAGGCTTAAAGTATAGAGTGTTAAGTTTAAAAGTGCTGCGGAAAAGGGTTTCACAGTCAAGAAGAGATAAACTGGTGTTTGGGAAGGAAAGTAGGTCCTCTGGGCCTACTCTCAGCTCAAGCCAGCCCAGACACGGGTGGGTACCACTTCCATGTCCTCTCACATCCAGTTGGGCTTATGGACACAGTTAATGTGCCGCCTTCGGGGAGTTATAGAAGTGCAGTGAGGAAAAGATGAAGGTGGAAGCAGGAACGGCCTGATGCAACCAGGCACTGTACGCTGACGACAGTGTGGCTCCTGAGGTAGCGCCAGCGATGCAGAGTGGTGATTCAAAATGTGCTAATAGCTTGACGGGGCCCGGAGAGAAGTCGAATCTTGTTACACCCACACTCACACTGTGCTCATTATCACCCATAACACTGGAGGAGCAGCAACTAAATGAGGGAGGTTACACATGCACATAATAAGAAGATTTGTAAACGTCCATTTTATAAACATGGGTAAGAAATCATGCCATCTGCAAATGTTATTTGTTCTTTATGCATGCAAATGCAACATTGACTCTGGTGTTACAGCTTTGGATAAAAGCTTCTGCCAAAATGTATAAAATAATTCAATAAGACACAAAATATGCTCAACTGCATATTTAATATAATGTTATTACACTCAAAAAGCACTTGCATATCCTATGAGAGGCTGAGTTAACTAAAACATTTTCATAATTTACCAAACTCATTATCAGACAATAGCAAACTGCTTTATTATTATTATTATTTCTTAATTTCTATTTCTCTTTCTTTATGAACCTCTCAAGGATGCCAAAGTCACAATGAAAAGGAAGTAGCTTGTTCCTGAAGGGCTGAAACTGGTTTTATTTATCATTTGTTATAGATTGTATTTCAAGATGTGGGCACTGCACTCAAAGTGTAATAAAAGTTTATATAGTAGGCAAAATAGGCCTATATAAATAAACAAATAAAAATAAAAAAGTACACAAAAAGAGTAGTGTGTCTGAATTCACAGCATTCATAAAACAGCAGACAAAAAGTGTGTTGTTCCATTGGAAAATAAAGTTATAATATTTTGATTAAAGATTACAAAGTCATTTTTTAAAAATAAAAAAAATACATGACAATTCATACATGAATTGTTCACAGTAAAATCAATAACATGGATTTAGAAAATTGAATGGTTGAAATCTCATTTCATGCATACTTTAAAAGGCATTTAAAAAGGTGAAAAGTTTAAAATGCTATTTATGGTGAGAAACGCAGAAACATGATTCCAGGTGAATTAATAAAATGGAATAATTTGGTAAATAGCATATTGAGCAAAATGCAAAAGCACAAGATTTGTCCACATTACAAGACCAGAATAACACAAAAAAAGTCAAGAAAGACTGAAGCGATGTACATTATTTGTAGCGTAACCTCATTGCTTATCTAAGCATTTGCATTAACCTTCATTAACTGTGGTCAGAGTCCATCCTAGACCACCATCAAATGTATTTTCAGTCATTCAAACATCACAGTGCACACAGGGTCAACGTACCCATGGATTTTAATGTGACCGAGGGCAACCGTGATTCACTCACTGAAAACACTCAGAAACACTACTCAATTCAGAGACCTACTTTTCAAATAATTACTGCATTCTATTGCTTCTGTATAGTATTGATTATCAGTGCATTTCCATCAAGGTGAACTTGCAGCTTGTATAAGGACACAAGTTAATAGTCTACAGCAGCTGTATATTCAGAAGGCTGACTGCTGGCTCCACTAACCACTAAAGCTAAATTAAAAAGCACAGGCCGTAAGTGAATGCAGGGGAATGGAGCAAAATAACAAAAGACACGAACAGTGGAGCAACGGAGGAGAGGAGGCATGAGCTCTGCGAGCATTGTGGGCTGAAGATAAAGTGCTGATCCAGCAGACAGCGTCCTACACAGATTGGCTCATGCGATGGACAAATTAGAGCAGTGCCCAGACACATGGTGTGGCTCCAGCTGAGTCTGACTTTGCAAGGCCCGTAGCGCATTTGATTTAATCACTCACTCAATGAAATTGGAATAAAGATAGTGATCTTCTGAAAGGCCTCTTCTTACATACATGGCTTAGTGTGGAACATAAAAGGAGATTTAGCAAAATGTCTGACACTGAGAAAGAAAGTCAGGATTGCGAGATACAAACTCACAATGCTAAGAAGAAAAGTCTGAATTGTGAGACATAAACTCGCATTTGGGAGGGAAAAATTCACCTCATTACTGGCATTAATTCACCTCATTACTGATACCTTTTTGATTCCATGGCAGAAAAAAGGAAATTTTTAAATATCCCACAAGTAAAGTCAGAATTCTGAGTTTATACCTTGCAAATCTGATATTTTTGGAAAGTTAGAATTGCAGGATACAAACTCCACATTGTGAGATAAAATGTTGCAATTACATTTTACATACATTGTGGTGGAAACAATCTTCCATATTTCAGACATTTTGCAGGTTGACTAACATTTTGCGTTCCACAAGAAAGAATGTCATAGGGGTTTAGAAAATAATATGCATGAGGTAAATGATTAAAATGTTCTTATTCGATTTTACTTAAATGCATGTAGTTTTAAGGATGTTTCAATATTTCTACTGGAAAACAAGAAAAGATTATCTTTAAGAAAATCATTTTGCACTGCATTCAGAAAGCTACATTTTGCCAGTAAGATAAGATTCTGATTCTCAAATGAAAGAGAAAATGAACAGTGTCATCTAGTGGTTGCTTCAATAAAAAACAACTTTCACTTGTGATGTCTCACAGAAATGTACCATGATCTCCATCATCTCCAATGATGCTCCACTGATCAAATCAATGTACAATCAGAGAATAAAACCAGCTGTCAGGTTGATGTATGCCTGAACAAATACTAAAATGCATTACAGATTGCACTGACCTCACTCACGTATCAATAAATTAAGCTTATGACTTCCGGTGACCCATGCTAATGACAATTTCCCAACTAAATTAGATTTAAAATTTGGGAAAGTGTTCATTAATATTTCATGAACACAGTAGGAGACCACAATTATCCCTTAGTAGTACTTTTTCTTGGCTGCATTTAACCAGAGATTCTATCAGTACAGTACTTGTTTAGACAGCGCTGTTAGTTAATCAGGAGGCACTCTACTTAATATTGTCAGTGTACAGCAGTACCATTGTCAGAAACAAATCCTTACAGAATGCTGTGTAGGGTATTTCTCTGATGGCGAAGGATCAATGAGCGATCATGGGTAAATCAATATACTCTTGGGTCCTGCAACGGTGCAACGAAAAAGTGAACTCTATGCCTGAGATTTGGAACAGAAATCACCTCATTTCAACAACCAGCCAATCAGAAAATCTCTAAATTAGTCTTTAAAGAAGCATAAAAAGATGAACATATAAAGAAATACATGTACTGGTGGCAATTACACCAACTGCAAAATAACGTCTCTACTGAAAGCCTCTTGTCACATTTAAAAAGAAACTTCGGCTTGAGATACATTTAATTGCTCCCCTCACATTCTGAATGCTTTTATTCCACAAGAGGACATCAAATTAGTATGCTATAAGTGATGCAAGATCTCTGATGAGCTCTGTGCACGTTTGTGCCAGGGATTTGTCTTCCCCTTTTGACATAAATGTGCTCAAAAGGTGATCTGTAGAGCTTAGAAATTCTCAAGGGAGCTTGTCACCGGCTTTAAAGATTGTCACAATGTTAAAAGTGTTACTAGGAGGAAAGCCATTCTTGAAATGTCATGAGACTCTAGCCTGTCAGAAAAAATATATAAATAAATAAAATTTCACATAATATCAAAAATTCAGTTTGAACATGAATGGGCAAAACATGAGTGTAATGGGCTTCACCAACGGCATTTTTAATTTACCCTCAATTCACCTTTCTTAAGACGAGACAAAACGGTACACAAATATCTAGAGAAATGAACATGTTATTGACTTCAAATGGTATAAAACGGCCTACAGATGTACTCAAACAATCACTCTTGTTGTTTTTAACTGTGTTCTAACATCTTGTCACAAACACATTGCATACTGACTTGTTCATGCATACTAAATTGGGTTACCCTGAAGGCCCAAATCTGATCATACTCAAAAATGCTCAAATTTCTACAAAACACGACTGAGGATTATAGCACAGTCTCATCTCACACACACACACACACACACACACACACACACACACACACACACACACACACACACACACACACACACACACACACACACATTAGCAGCAGTATTTACCTACCTTAACAGAACTGTTGTGCACTTTCTGAGTACAGAGACTAGAACGCTGGAAACGGCGCCCTCTGGTGACTGGGGTGTGAATACAGAGGAAACCATAAGTCTAAATAAAACCCAAAGTATACCTGACTGCAGCCTTTAGAACGAGGCAGGGTAATACATGAGACGGCGCTATGTCAACCCGCTCCATAACTAGGCTACTTTAATTGGCTCATTCAGTGCATGACCGACTATATCAGTGATACTCAAATCTGGCTCGCGAGATCCACTTTCCTGCAGAGTTTAGCTCTAACCCTAATCTAACACACCTGAGCATGCTAATCAATGTCTTCAGGATCATTAGAAAATCACAGATAGGTGAGTTTGATCAGGGTTAGAGCTAAACTCTGCAGGAAAGTGGATCTCGCGAGCCAGATTTGAGTATCACTGGACTATATGGACCAGTGAACAAATCAACTGTCATGTCTTTCAAATCTGTAAAATTTACAAGTTGTGCAGTTATGGTTGAGGTCAGGTAGAGAAAATTATTAAGTAAATGATTCATGAAATGGTGATTCCTTATTTATCAACTGGGATATTTAAAAAGTTTACTAATAGCCTGTGATTTTAATATAAAAAATATGAGAAAAAAATAGACTACAAGTTGTTGTAAACATCATGAGCATAATTTCATAGCCTAAGCCATAGCCAATGTCTGGTGCAGTGAGATATGACAAAAAAAAAAAAAAAGATATTTTCATTTTGGGAAACTTTTACTCCACTATATTCCAAAGCATAATATTTTACTTTTTACTTAACAATATTTCAGGGGGGGAAATGAATTAGTGAAAAAGACCCGATAGCTATGTTCAATTTGAGAATGAATAATTCTTTTGAGCATTCTTTTTGATTCTTTTAAGATAAGCTTTTAAAATCTATGAGACTGTAGAATACAGTCTCCAGGCTCACAGCGTCCTGGGTGCCAATATTATAACTATTCATAAAAGATGAATCACTGTCTGACCATCTGAGATTTCAGGATGGAGATAAAGATTAGGATCATGATTTTTGGTACATGTTGTCCATGTTTCTTGCCAGTATAAAGTGTAATATGTGCCAAATTCCACAATATGGTCATACACTCTAAAATTCCATAGAAAATCAACTACTTAGAGTGAATCTGTAAGACCTCTATCTGTGCACTCGGACTCAACATTATACTTTTCTCTTGAGAAGACAGAAACACCTACCAAAACAAAAGGACCTTACATTCATTCTCACTGCAGTGATGCAGCAGGTCAGAAATGTCTCGCTGGCAAGTGCTAGAAAACAGCCAGGCCTGTTTGCAACAGATAAGGTAATACCTGTAAGGTGTTGTGCTAGGTTCAGGATGCCAAATTGCTTCAGGTGGTCCCAGACCCCCAAAAGGTATCTGCACAAGGCTGGAGTAAATAGACACACACTATTCAACCCATCTCACTTTCTCATTCATTACTTTCATTGTCCTTAATGACCCTTGATGATAGGAGGAAAACTGCAAAAAGTGGCATACACTAAAAGGTTTCTAACACATTTAGTTGGGGGCTAAAATGACTAAACAGCTTCCATAATGGCCACCAAATTTGTGGTCTATATAAATATGAATGACACTGTGGGCTGGTATAACCCTGTGGGTAGATTTTATGGAAATTTTATAGCGTTATCAGAGTGAAACAATATCATCTATTCTATCTCTACTGCATAAATGCGATACAAGTTAAGGATGATGTATACATATTATCAAAGTGTGCTGTGTGAGGTCAGAGAAAGTATGGTTGCATACCAATGGCAACAAACAGGCTGTACAGTGTTGATAAACTCATGGGTATTATTCATCTGCCTTTTGGATGAACCATATGGACAATGAATATGCAGCAAAACTACCCTAGATAAAAACACAACAGATGGTCCACCACAGAAATTCTTACAAAAGCAAATAAACCCAATATAGAATATAGGTTTCTTTCAAATGCTTTAAAAAGCAAGTTGGGTTTGATCTTCATTTTACAAAACAATAGTTTATGATTTTGCTATTATATTACATGGTTCAGTGCAAGAACGAACTGACTACAATACAACTTTTGCTTATTATATCATACTGGGTATGAGTGATACAGTATAGTGAATTCAGATTGTGATGAAACTAGAAGAGTGAAAGAGATTCTGTTCCTCTTTTATTAACTATTACAAACTTCTTCCCTACACAATCATACATAACTGTTCCCCATTCTATCCTACAATTACATTTTGGCACAGTGAAAAGACCTTCATTTGTCTTTGTCAGGGAATTAAGGAAAATCTATTTGATGGACCTCCAACTAATAAAGCAAAGAAAAGGTCAAATCATTTTCACTGTCTGAAGCCCAAGGCATTTTGTCCTCATTCAACCCTTTCCAATGTGAAGTTCTGGAGCTGAACAATTAATATCCACATATGTGACCCTGGATCGCAAAACCAGTCATAAGGGTCAATTTTTGGAAATTGAGATTCATACATCATCTGAAAGCTGAATAAATAAGCTTTCCATTGATGTATGGTTTGTTAGGATAGGACAATATTTGGTCGAGATACAACTATTTGAAAATCTGGAATCTGAGGGTGCAAAAAAGTCAAAATACTGAGAAAACTGCCTTTAAAGTTGTTTAAATGAAGTTCTTAGCAATGCATATTACTAATCAAAAATTAAGTTTTGATATATTTACGGTAGGAAATTTACAAAATATCTTCATGGAACATGATCTTTACTTAATATCCTAATGGTTTTCGGCATAAAAGAAAAATAGATAATTTTGACCCATACAATGTATTTTTGGCTATTGCTGCAAATATACCTGTGCTACTTAAGACTGATTTTGTGGTCCAGGGTCATATATTGTAAAATATACTCAATGGAAAGCCATAAGGTAGTGTTGAAGGAAAGAAAATGCTTTTATTATTTATTTATTTATTTTTTGCTTCAGCATTCGATAAAACTAAAATATGTCAAAAACACTAATTATAAAAACACATAACAACAATAAATATGTAAGCATGGTTTGACACCTTCCAAATTAAGTGTCCAGCAAAATTGTCCTGTCATAGATGTCTGGAGCTGGTCTCCAGCTGCTCAGCCTCTTGATTTCAAGAATGTCCTCCTCTCGAGCACGATTTTTATGTTTCTCCGCATACAGTGCACTGTAAATATATACAGTACATACACCTTAAGAAATTCCATAGATATTTCTTATTAACCATGAAATTGTACGGTGCAGGTCACCATAATATTTCTTATACCTACCTGATGACTTTTGTTGGGGGCTTTAGGTGAATAAATGGCTTGAATGTGGCAAAAGGCCCGGACCTGAATTAATATACAAGTAAATATGTAAGGAAAATTATCTGTGCTCTTATTTTGAAGTTTTGTCTCCTCACTCTTGTGTTCCAGATGTTTCTTGTTAATTAGTCTTGTTAAAACATTAGGTTCTTGTGTATTTATAGCCTTTGTGATTTCTTTTTCTTTGGGAATCTTTCAATTGCCCTGCTGTGAAAGTTCAAACTGTTGGCTGTCTGCATGTTGTTTCAGTGGGGTGTTTTGAAATGTTGTATTTTGATATATCCTTTCACAGGAAATGGAACAAATGGTGTTTTTATGTTCATTAATTTGCATTAAAACATGGCTACAGTCCCATCTTTTTGGTCTTTCCTACTGCATCTACAGCATGCTGGTCCTTACCCAAAAGTGGCTGTGCGCAATGATGATTCATATTTATGAAAGTCAGGGCTGTACTCAGGAACTAGAAATGGTCTGACCTTTGTTGAAGGGTAGATGCTGCATATGTCTGTGGCTGAAAAAAACAAGAAGATATGGTTTATTAAAGTTCTGAATGCCTCTCAGACTACAAACTATGTATTATGAAAAAAATGATAAATTACCCATGACCTAAACCAACAAGGGGTGCACTGACAACATATTACTAAATACAATTCCTCTTTATATGAATAGTTAAGAACAGTAGCAGGAAGTAATGTTATTAGCATTGATAATGTAGCTCTTACCCTGCTTTTTCCTCCCTATGGATGATTCCAGGGAATTTTCTGAAATGCATTTCATGCTGCTTGTATGATTAATGCCATCCATAAAACATCTCTTTCCAGTGTGATAGGCCTTGGGCTGTCCAAAGTTTGGATAAAAGCTCCACTCAGATGCAGACACCCTGTTAGCCTCTAAATGGACATGGCATTAAATACAAAAGATTCTAGAAAATCTCAGAATCTAACAACAAATTTCAAAGAAAGAGTTAAAAGTCTTAGATGTTACAGCCTTAGTGATTACTGTAATGAAGTCATAGAAACGTTTTCATCTACAGCTGCCACTAGAAACCCTTTTATTAATACTTGAACAGATAGAGTTTGCTGATCAAAGCCTGACTCACGTGGGAAGGATCTCATCAGTTTCCTTTCACTGGGAAACTTTATGTCTTTGATGTGTGGAAACGAGGCATCACTGTATCGAGGTTCAGGTATCCAGCGCAACTGGGATTTCCAGTCAAGGTCACATCTAAATCCATTGGTATTGATTTAATGTAGCGTAGAAGAAAAAACTCTTCAGCATAAAAGCATAGGATGCACACAGACATTATGTTTGACTTGAGCATTTGAAATATTGACAATGGCTACAGACAGAGCGCAAGTCTCACAGTTAACTGTAATGTTGTAACCTCAGAACTTTAAAATTAAGACTCAAGAGTGTCTCATATGTCTCACTCAAAAATTCTGTTCAATTTACGATTCAGGTTATGCAATAAAACTTTGACACTTTGACACATCTACTGCTTCGAACACAAAAGAAAAAACTGAAAAGCTGTCATTCACAAGTAACTTCAACTGAAGTTGAATCAATTTTTATTACTTTATGGGAGAGAAATTGATTGATGAAATAGTTACTCAGTGAGAACAGGCTCAACGTGTCTAATGTGAGGCTTGAAGTCCTGCTCTTTTCCAAAACTCCAGAATGAGTCACCGAAGTCGGTGTGTTTCTTCATATCTGTGTTTGACTGTGACAGTTCACTATAAGGAATAAGAGTGGAAAGAAGAAGAACAAAAAGGAATGATCTGTTATGTAGTATTTTTGAACTTTAAATGTAGGCCTATATTGCTTGCGTTGTAACTAAAGAAGTATTTCTATGAAAATGATACACACGATTTTCAGAAATAGTGCTAATTAAAAGCTAATTTATTTAATTATTTATAAAAAATAATTTTAAAAAATCATATTGCTCATAGTCATGTGATTTTCATACGTCTGCTGCCATCGCGTCCTGCTTCTCATAAAATAAATCAGTACATTATTTTTTATCTCAAAAACACTATCCACTTCGTGAGGCGTACAGCGTTTTGAGAATTAAATGACCGAATTCAGGGTTAATGTAGACAGTTAAGTGTTACTATTTCATGTGATTGTGAGCAAGTGTTGCAATGAGACTCATTTTAAAATTATTTTCGCCTACTTGCGCCCATCGCAACGCGACTATAAGCTAATATTTTGTAGTAAATAAAAGATCAATGTTAAACCGTATATATGGGCCAAATATATCCTGGAAACCTTACCTCCTGTCCATTATTTATAAATGATCCGTTCATAGGGAGTGATGGTCTTTGTACAGTGAATTAAAGGCTGCAGACAAAACTATTGCAATAATCCGTTGCCAGGAGAACATAAGCAGAACTGACAATAGCCTATAGAGTCTGATACGAACGCACTTTAAATCGATCGTGTAGCCAGTATATTTATTTAATTATTTAAATACTTACTGATATGCACTATTTATTCATATGGTAATTCTGCTGGTCTATTTGTTACGTTACAAAATTTAAGTAAAACTGGAATTTGCTAACTTCCGTATCGGAACGCAAGATGGCGCAAGAAGGTAGCTTATCTTTACAAGGATTTTACTGTTGTGCTGTTACAGTATGTTTTAATACTTTCATATGTCTATGTATGTGTGTGTGTGTGTGTGTGTGTGTGTGTGTGTGTGTGTGTGTGAATCCTTATATATACATACATAGCCTACATATATATATATATATATATATATATATATATATACAGATAACTCCGTTTTTAAACATTTTCAAAAATCATGTTTTTTATTGTGTTATCATGTTTTTTATTGTGTTAGTTAGCTGTATTTTTAAAGTTATCATTATTTAATCAAAACAACCCAACTGCAGTTTGATTGATATTAATTGGAATGCAGAATAAAAAAAAACATGTTTTCTGTTTTTGCAAATAAATTCTTCATATATATATATATATATATATATATATATATATATATAGGCTATATTAAGTATATTATATACTGCTGATCTGATATTCTGCAGTGATTACTGAGTAATCACTGTGTATAATAGTAGAGTGTAACAGTGTAGAGGAAGTGGGTGAAAAGTTTATGTAACAAGCATAACTATTTAATATATATATATTACCAGAGCCAGAGTGATGTTTCTGAAATCAATGTAGATGAAATATGAAGAGTGGCCTTTCAGGATGAGAGCTGACTTTGATATTAACTAATTTTATAAATATCTAAAGGAGTTAGGCTATTTATAGCTGTGAAAACTTATAAAAGAGGAATATTTTTAAAATGACTCTCTTCTTTCTGTCAAGACATAGCTAGTTGTGATTCCTTAAAACATACATAGACTATTGGCCATATATTTCTGTTTCTAATGCAATCTATATGAAATATGAGTTACGGTGCGGACAACTGGTTGAGTGGTAATGCAATAATTGTGATTGAAATGGTACAATTGTGTTTATGTTTAATCTCATTAAGTGTAAATGTCGCTGTTTTAAAAAGTAATTCCACGTAATGTTGTGGGACATGCTTTGACCCAGTGTCTGATTTGAGAGAGAGAGTGAGCCAAAGGGAGAGAGAGAGAGAGCTTTTTAAATCCACCTGTTAGCCGGCATATATTCTTGCGCCTTTGGTTTGGGAAGGTGAACTGATCGCCAAGACCGTGTGTCAGTGTATTAACTCAAAGTTCTGCATTTCCAAAGTTGTCACCGCGCACAATCTGCATCTTTAATGGACTATCACTGCCGACGACACCATACGGGACAATGTTAATGCATCATTTGCTTAACCGTCCACAAACGCCTTGATCTCGCAGGGACTTCGCAACAGTGCTGCAACTCGCGCAAAATCGACACACCACAGGACTTTTTTTATTCATTCGTGAATATGGCAAAGCGACTGCACTGAACCGGAGCTGAGGTTTGCAACACATTGTTGCAAATATTTTGAAGAAGAACACGATGCTCTCCCTCTCCCATGCCCCGTAACTGCTTCCATTCATTCAGTCCAGCTTGGCTCGAGCAGCGTCTTCTCTCCTGGAGATTTTCCTTCCAGTTTCCTCTCAATTATGTTCACTTTCGCTGCCTTTTGCTATATGCTTTCCCTTGTCCTCTGTGCTTCTCTCATCTTCTTCGCGATCTGGCATGTAAGTGTTTACATCTTTGACGTGCTTTGTGAAAATATATTGCTGCAGAATGGCAATGCATGTGTTAGAACAGAGGTTGCTGCATCAGACAAAACTGTCCATCACCGGATCAAAGCCTCCTTGATATTATGAATGTCTCTGGCATGTCTTACATCACCAAACTAAGTCATTGATGATCTTTTGAGTGTAAACTGATAGTGAAATTAGATTTGGGTGACAGCACTGGTGCATATCCTGACTTGGTGGCACCAGCTTGTGTCAGGGAAGTCTTTTGCACACCTTTTTGGGTTTCCCACCGCTCTAATGGCCAAAACACCTTTGTGGGTTGTTTCATATCCTATTTATCCATTTAAGGATACACATACTTGCGTTAAACCCCCTTACAGTTCAACTGTACAAGCCACAGTCAGTGTTATTTTCCGGCAGCAGTTTGTGCCTGACCTGTTTTGATGTTATGCTGTCCTTTATGTCTGTGCACTTTATGCAAGGTGTAACACTTTTTTTTTTCTTACTTGAGGAAAGCTGCATTAAAGCACTCGCTCACATTCACAGCACTGCAAGACTGCTCTAGATTTGGGTCAGCACAGTCGTTTGCCCTAGGCTTGCTTTTGCATAGCAACAGACATTATAGCCTCAAGGGTTAAATAAGGGGTAATTATGAGGACATCACATTTGACCCAGACCTTTTTGTAAGACATCATTCAACTCAATCCATTTCCAATAAACTGTCCTTTAGTTTTTCTAAATGAAGTTCCTTTTATTTGTCAGTTATTGTGTGAGGAATGCAGAAATGCTGTCCTCAGCAGTTTCAGCTTTTGAATCTTTAATAGACTTAATTCGATCGGCTCACAATGGGAATATCCTGACACCTCAACCCCCTTTCACGTCTGCAAATTGAATACATTTTAGGTTTTGAGTGTAGGTTCAGCATGATGTTACATAAGGTACAGTATGTTTTGAAGCAGAGTTTTTATTGAATGCACTGAATATAGAGTATGCATATAGCAAGTTTACTACATCAGAAAAGCCATACATATTAAAGCTGTTGTGATCCAAATGTCAAAATGTATTAGTTTACAAATTAAACACTATGGAAAAAGTGTTTTGACAGCTTCCTCATTGTCATTCCTCATAAATTCTTATTTATATATACAATTATCATGCTGACAGTACATAGCTGATGGCACCACACAAATGCACACAATCCCAAGGGACTATCTTGAGTCGTGGTGTGAAAAGCAGCAGACAGGGACAATATCCTATGAAAGTATTTCACGCTTTTAAGAACCCTTCACAAAGAAACTGGAAAAGCATCTACTATTATATAATATTTGTGATTTATTTATTACTAGAAAAAGTTTGTGGTCAGTAAGATTTTTTTTTTAAGAATTAAAATATTTATTTAGCAAGGACACAGTAAATTGATCAAAAGTGACAGTAAAGATATTTAAATATTACATAAAATTCTATTTCAAATAAATGCTGTTCTTTGGAACTTTCTATTCATCAAAGAATCCTGAAACAAATGTATCACAAAATATTAGGAATGCACAACTTGATAATAATAAGAAATGTTTCTTGAGCACTGACACATATTAAAATGATTTCTGAAGGATCTTGTGACACTGAAGACTGGAATAAAGGTTGTTGAAAATCCAGCTTTCAGGTATACATAACATCCACTAGCAATACTAGTGAAAGTTAGCAAAATACTTGAAATCTCTTACAGCACCTTTTAAAAGTGAGGGTTTTAAACTCTGCTAAGTCTATCTTTCTTTATCTCAACTTAGATTATGAGCATGGCAGAATCTATCTGCTGTCCTTTTCAAAGGGATCTAAAGAGATGCCTAATCTGCATATTTCCCCTTGTGTGTTATTCTACATCTGAGGGGAAATGATCCCCACATTAGCTTAACTAACACTGAGAGTCAAAAGCTCCCTCAGCAGATGTTTCGAGTCCACTTTCACAGCCAGTGGAAACCAACATATTTGTGCCCACAAAACGTTTGGCAAAGATGCACAGTTTAGAACAGTATTTAACAGATTGTCTATGAATGCAGTGGTGCGTCCATCTGTGAAGGTTTAAATGTATTATTGAAAAGTATAGTGGTCGTCCTAATTGTGGCTCATTTAATTCAAAAATCCCGCAAGCTACTGTACTTCGAAGAGCTCTTGTTAAACAATGGAGGGCAACTTGATTATGCTACAAGGGGAATTGTGTTTAACAGGCTTGCACATGCTAACATGACTTGAATAATGTCAATATAGGAAGCACGGTCCTTTCACTAGAATGTCTATGTTCACAAAAACAGGTTAATGTTCTACTGCCTTTGAAAACAATGCACCACCTACACTAAACGCTACCCTAAATCTAACCGACAGTGTGAGCAAAAGCTTGCTTCTACAAGTCTTTCAGCTATTTTATCGTGACTCACAGGACTCACGTGACTTTACAGGATACCTAAAGCGCTCTGCATTGCAATTGCAGTGCTTACCGGGGGTGCTACCGAGCAAGTTTACTACATCAGAAAAGCCATACATATTAAACCTGTTGTGATGCAAATGTCAAAATGTATTAGTTTTACAAATTAAACACTATGGAAAAAGTGTTTTGAGGTCATAGCATGGTATTGTAACTCTTCTGTCATTATTTGTGTAAAAAGAAATAAAAGTTGTCGGTGTTTTACTGCTACAATCGGTAAGTTTATCTGGAATCTGAGTGAATTGCATGTATAGGTTTATTTATAGAGCTATGGAGCAACAGATTTTCCAATAAACCTATGTTGGTTTTGTCCTTTGGCTTACGCGAGCTAGAATTAGGAAGGTCTCTGACCCAAACTCTTGGGTAATAGAGTAAGAGGATTAAGTTAATATTAACACAATTCTGGAAATAATAGGCACTGGGTTAGTGTTAAAGAATGAGGCGATGGATGAGGTCAAGCATGTTATCATTTGTAGACATTACAGCAGGCAATCCAAAAGAAATCTATAATTTCTCACAGCCCGATTCCTTCTTACTGGCAACACAATGTGTTATAATCATAATAAATATGAGAATGTTTGAGGAAATCATTTTAAATATTAAAGACGCAGTTTACTGAGCAACAATTATATTCTCTGCATTACTTGTATATTTATATACAAGTACAATTCTCCAGTCAGCTCAGCTTTTTTCAATACAACGTAATCCCCAGATGGGTAAACTGATGTCACATAGGGAACAAAACAGCAATGTTTCCACATGGATGCAATGTGCATATGTTACATTCTTTGTTGATTTTCTTTCTAGAAGGCATGTAACATGGAACATTTTGAATTTCATTCAACTGATTAAGATTCATACGCTGCTGTAACCTGGCCTTATTTTAAATTAACCTGTTTTAAGTGGTTTTTATGCTTCATCAACATTTAGAAAAAGTGTTCAGTTATTTATATGTCACTTGTGTAGCTTCTATGGTTCAATGATCCCCCTTTCATGGTGCAAGTTTAAATGTGATTATTAAAGGATGGCCAGATTTAAAATGTGTATGTAATGCATTTTTTTTCCTGGTTATGTAGCGGTGACGCCGCACACATTTGTCTGACCGCCAAGCAGAAAAGCAGTCAAAATCAAACCCCATTTTTACCGCTTGTGTCGCCTACAGAATTGAGAGAGCACTGATATACTATGGGAGAGGTAGTGTAGGAGGAGAGGGCAGTTTGGTCTGTGACAGGGGAAATAAGCTTGTCTAATTTGATCTAACTTTAATTTAGACTTCTCTTGCCTTGTGCATGAGCTATAGCCATGAGGCACCATAAGACCCTATTTGCTCTAATGCACTTAGTAAAGGTGATAATTTCATATGCCTTTGCAATCTGTATAATTTTTGTCACATCAAACACTGCTTCCACCTTCATGATATACTGGATATTCACAATATAGATATCAAGAATCAAGAAAGATCCTGAATATTCAAGTTTATCACATGTGGTCTTTTATGTATCTCATTATACAGTATGTAAATGAATTGAATATATATATATATATATATATATATATATATATATATATATATAAAATGATTAATAATAGTACACAACATATTTTAGTTGTATCACCCAGCTCTACTTCTACTTTGCCAATGAGATGCTGAAATAATGGAGGATAAATCAAAGTATTAAAAGGAGCGTGTATCCTTGAAGATCACGCATATGCTGCAAATCCATGTGTCTAGCCTAATGATAATGATCGTGTTCCCTTATTTTTTCTTTGGGTTTTCAGATAACAGCCTTTGATGAGCTGCA
>JAFVLL020020908.1:0-15002 GCA_021397915.2 Tor tambroides | reverse complement strand
TGATACAGGCTACAGCGCGCACCGGCACCTTTGTGCGTGTATTTGAAGAGCGCGCGCTACGAGCACAGTATCTTTTCCGCGCTCGTTTGACTCGCGCCTGGTGCTGAGGCGAAGTTAGAGCGCGTCTGAAACGTCTCCCGTTTGATGTGGTCATAAAGACGTTCTGCATCTAAATAAACGCAATCCTTTTCAAGAAAAAAGAGACAGAGGCAGCAGTTGCGAATGGGGTGGCCAACCCTAGCCCCGCCCCTGCGTTAATTGCGTTAAATATTTTTAACGCGTTAATCAGAAAAAATTAATGGCATGCGTTAACGCGCTAATTTTGACACCACTAACATAAATACATTAACTTATTGAAGAGATACAACATTGATAATAATCAGAAATGTTTATTAGACTTTTTGATGCATATTGGTGGCGGGTTGTGTTTTACCTCTAGCAGTTCGTCTCCACTGCAGATTTTTCCCGATCGCCCGACGGGTCCCTCGGGAAGCACTGAGCGGAGGATGTGATGGCCGGCACACACATCCAGACTGATCCCTAAACCGCTGTTCTCACTGAACTTCTCCACTTGAGCCACCTGGACACACATTAATACAGAATCACAACATTAAAAATCTCTCATTCATTAGTGTTATTTAATATTACAATTAAAGTTAACATATTTCAAACTTACTAAATTGAAATTTCACTACAAATATAGAACTGTATTTAATATAGATTTAAATTATGATATACTATAATTTATTTGCTGTTAAGTATCTGAGGACATTACATTCGGTTTGCATATTTAACAAGTATATTCTTTTGAAGTATATTGTCTCTGTAATAAGTACTCTTTCAAAAGTTTGCTAAAGTTGGATTGGTTTTGTTTCAGTGTGTGATTGCGTGGATTTTTTGCGTGCGACAGTAATGATATTATTCACTTTTCTGCAAAAAAATTGGATAAGCCTTAGCCTTGCTAACACAACAAGCCAGCTGGCAGCGATTTAACTCTGAATCTACAAAAAGAGACTGTTTCTGAATTAAATTTCACAAGGCTGGCCAGTTAAGTACACATAATAAAAATCAGCCACATTTCTGATCTTTGAACTGCCATGGCAGAGATGTGACCTTGTCGTTTCTCATTTACATAATAACAAAAAATACACATTTTTGGAAAACTCCGTTTTTCTCTAAAGTGGTTGGTTTGACGGCAATATTGGGGACAGCAAATGAATGACAAATTGTATACTTCATTACCCAATGAATTAAAAATAGTGAAAAATCTGTGCAGTTGACAAACCCAACAACATTATTTATGAAAAGGTAATTACAGAGACGCATTTAGAAAGTACAAAGGCACTATTTTTCTTTCTTTCAAATTACTAAAAAAACCAAACGCTGTAAAAATGATTTTCTCATTAAATTTGGAAGAGAAAGACTGAAAATTATTCTCTTGTAAAATGTCCTTCAATATTCTGTTTTACTTACAATTTAGAAAAATCATTTTAGTTGTAAACAAAACAAAGACTGTTATTATTTCAGTAATTTTACTTTTAAAAAAACATGTTTAATTAAATGTGTTATTGGCGGTTTTTAAGCAATTTCGGCAATTTCTGAGTAAAAACTGATTCTAAACCATTTTTTTCTCAGTTTGGGATTTACTTTCAAATAATTTTCACTCAAACTGCTTGCAAATTTCACAAATAATTACAAAGAAATGGTAAAGTACACACTGAATTAAAAATGAAATTTAAAAGTTGGTTGAAGAAATAATTTGAAGTAGTTTTAAAGAGATTTTAAGTATTTTCTTCTAAAATGTACTCCAATAATAATCTTTGCTTTATTTACAACTTCGGAAAACCATTTTTTACATTGTACTTTGTGACTTAAAGTTTGTTTAATTCAAAGATGAAGTATAAAGGAGTTACTCACAATGACTTCACTGCAGACGCCGAGTTCATTCTCCCACTTCTGCATTAGCTGCTGTTCCTCCTCAAAGCTCAGCTTCACAGGACCTGAGAGAGACATGACAACATTACCCGCCGGTTCTCTGATATCAGCGGTGAAATGACAAACGTCTCTCACCGTCTCGTCTTTCTGGAGCTCTGACGGGCGAAGCGGTGACAGACTGCGGTTTGGCGTTCTCCTCCGCAGTGAGAAACACTCTCTCATCTAGACAGGAAAACACAGGGGCATCAGTGATGTGCGAGTCTCTCTTCATATAATAACAGGCTTCATGGGACTCTGATGAAAGGATGAGTGAGATTTTGACTCTAAATATGGCATGGCGGTTGTGGGGCTGACACACTCACACAAAGGATCTAACTTTCTCACTGTCTTTCTTACTAAACTTAGATCTCAGCCCTGGCTTTACATTTCGGTTGTAATATCTTCAAGCATTCTCTCTGTCTTTAGGTATTTATCAGGATAAGATATCAAAAAGACCCTTGGATTTTCTCAAACGTGCAGAACACAAGACTGTAAGAAATATCGTATCCCACAATGTAGAGTTTTTTTGATCTTTGTTGATTTTTCAGATCTCTCATTTGCATCATCATGTGAGCAGATTGCCAAAGTTATTATTGAACATAATCACACAAAAATGAATGCAAAATAACAGTTTTAACTAGTTGCAGGCTGATAACCGAACACCACTCATATGTGATGAAATGTGATGAGGTCATGTGACCATGTAGAAAACTGTTCAAAACTTTTATTGCATCACACGGTGCTATTACTGTTAACCAAACCAAAACTAAAATTATTACAAATATTTTTTGTTAATTAAAATGAAGCTAAAATAATATAAAATAAAATGTAAATATTAAATGAAAAAGAAATGTTGCCTTTGCAACTAACTGAAATATATTCTATTCAGTTTAAGCATTAAAAATGCTAAAAAATAAAACAAAACAAATAAAATAAAGCTAAATAGAAATAAAAATATATAATATATTAATACAATTTTTATTTTTTTTATAAATGTTATTATTCAATAATAACCTAATAAAAATGACACAAGCACACACAATTAGTCAGATTTAGATTAAATTACAAATGAAAAGTGAATATCTTTTTTTTGTATCTATGTTAGGATATTAAGCAGTCCATATGTTTTACTGCATCAATGTTATTGATTAATAATATCAATATTGAGACCAGCATAGTTTTAGTTGGCAACAATTTTCAATACACTTCACACTATAAAACTGTGCTGTAAACCTCACAAAAATTCATGAAAAAGGCTCACAGGTTCAAGGCCGCTCTGATTCACACTGAAGCACACAGCTCATGCAGATTATATTTTGATTTAATTCATTTGCAGCCTTTTGCAGTTCAATAATCACACTAGGCCATATTGTGGTGTAGATTTGATTGTACAACTTTACTATTAGATACTTAAACTCCAATGTCTTTCTGCATTCGTCAAACCATTCCATGACGTGAGTGACAGATGTAGGCAGCTTCATTCAGATTACTGTTGTTACCGTGATTGGCGGTTGTTCGCTCCATCGTTGAGTTTCGTGATGCGCTGAGGGTGGGTGTGGTCTCCATGGCGACAGGAATGATTGACGGGCAGGCGTCTTCCGGTTTGAAGCCGCGTCGGACGAGCTTCAGGTTTACAGTCTGACCCGTGTGTCTCAGGACCTCCACTGCCTGCTGGTTAGTGTAACCCTGGATATTCACACCATCCACCTGCACACACACATGCACACACACACACACACACACGCGCACACGTGCACACACACACACACACACACACATGCATCAGTTTAGCCTTCAACACACACTTCATTCACATGCTGAGATCATATACGACCCTTCACCATCCAAGTCACACAGACCAATATAAACATATATATGGGAGGATTTTCAGGAACAAAGTGATGGGATGTCATTCATTTTTGATGTCTAAGAATTGATTTTTTTTTTTCTTTTGTTATATCACATTTTTAATATGAATATTAATTGGCAGGTACATATAAGCAAAAATAAAAAGTACTGCAGTACAGTTCAGAATATGTGAAATACAGAATAACAACAAAAATGTGATTCTGGAATACAAAACCAGTCATAAGGGTCATTTTTTTTAAAATTGAGATTTATACATCATCTGAAAGCTGAATAAATAAGCTTTCCATTGATGTATGGTTTGTTAGGATCGGACAATATTTGGTATACAAGATAGATACAACTATTTGTAAATCTGGAATCTGAGGGTGCAAAAAAATCTAAACACTGAGAAAATCATCTTTAAAGTTGTCCAAATGAACTTCTTAGCAATGCATATTACTAATCAAAAATTAAGATTAAAGATTAATTAAGATTAAAAATTAATTAACATTTGAAGTGGATCAAAAAAGTTAATCAAAGTTGTCCTAAAACAAGAACGGGTATTGTTTTTGTTTTAGGACAACTTTGATGAAAGGTTTTGATCCACTTCAAATATTGACTACTGTATTTACGGAAGGAATATTTACAAAATATCTTCATGGAACATGATCTTTACTTAATATCCTAATGATTTTTGGCATAAAAGTAAAATCAATAATTTTGACCCATACGATGTATTTTTGGCTATTGCTACAAATATACCCCAGCGACTTAAGGTTTTGTGGCCCAGGGTCACAAATGTAAAGTGGACATATTGTAATGTAATGTAAAGTAATAAAATAAAATAAAATAAAATAAAATATTTGGGCAGTTACATATATTTGAAAAGCTTTACAGTTTCTATGTTTTTATGTTTTAGTATATGTTTTTATGTTTTAGTCTATGTTTAGTCTCTGTTTTAGTTTTGTGTTCTCAAGTTTAGTATTAAAAAAAAGTTAAAACGTTTTGGTAGCACTTTATTTTAAGGTGTCCTTGTTACATATGTTATGTTACATGTACTTACTATTATAATAAATTATGCATAATTACATGCAAGTAACCCTAAGCCAAACCCTAATCTTAACCCTAACAATATAGTAAGTACATGTAGTTAATTAATATTACTCAGTACTTAAATGCATAATTACACTGTAACAAGGACACCTTAAAATAAAATGTAACCAAAGTTTATTTTGAGTTATTCTTGTTTTGTGAACATAAAACGTTGACAAAATAATTATTTATTTTTTTTTTTCTTCAAAAAATGTGGGGGAAAAAATTCATAAGATTATAAATTGAGTTTTTTTTTTTTAATCATGTCCATTTTAAAATCAATCCAAAATGAATGAAAAAGGGCAATAAAAAAAAGTTCAATATCGTCGAATGATATGTTGCAAAAATGACTGAGAAAAAAATGTAACTTTAATTCAAATGACTGGAAACCATCAACGAGACTGAAGTCAGTAGAGATCACATTATCTGTCTTCTTTTGTTGAAATTCAGAGAAAAAAATGACCACTTTGTTATATATAAACTTTACCAACAAATTTAATTTCTTAAATTTCTCTTCTCTTACTGTTATTTTCCAGACCCATAATATATATTTACACATGCACAATAACAATAACAGAAACACTTTCACCTGTCAGTATAAACACCTTTTGATTTTGATAAGCAGTGCAACACAAAACATGCATAAACCAGAGTTTGATCTGACATGTTCTTTGTGAAATAACTCACAGCTATGATCTGATCCCCGACATGAATTCGGCCGTCTTGCTCCACCGTGCTGTCCCTCGAAATGCTCTTCACGAATATCCCAGAGGGCTCTGCAACAGGAAATTAAATATGCAACAAGTTAAACGCTGCCTAAAATGAAGCACGCTAGAATGAGAATATGCTTTTCAGATGGAATCTGCCCAGAGTGAGAAAGAGAAACAGTAAGCAACAGGCCCACATCTGTCAGGGCTGGAAACAGAATACTATATTTCCTGTACATGAAGGCCTTACATTATCAAATCTCTGTTTAATAGATAAGTTTCCAGCTCCGAAACACAAAACATCACATGTAACACTGGAAGTTAAACCTGAATGAAACCCCTTGTGAAAAAGGGCTTAATTGTACTGAATGTGAACTTGTAGTGTACTTCAAATCTTAAAAGTATATGTTTATTAATATTAAAATTATTTATATTATATATTATTGATATTAAACATGTTAGCAATGTACTAAATCATGCCAGAAAATGCTAAAACATTCTAGCAATGTGTTAAAACATGCTAAAATATGCTAAAACATGCTTCATGCTAACAACATGCTAATCATGTGAGAAACATCCTAACAATACACTAATCATGCTAACATCATTGTAGCAATATGCTAATCATGCTAACAACATGCTAATATTAGAAACATGCTAGCAACATGCTAATCATGTTAGAAACATGCAAATAATGCCATCAACAAGCTAACAAGTTAGAAACATGCTAATCATGTAACAACATGCTAATGCTGTTAGAAACATGCTATTAATATGCTAACATCATGGTTGCAACATGCTAATGTTAGAAACATGCTAGTAACCTTCTAACAATATGCTAATCATGCTAACACCATGGTAGCAATATGCTAATCATGCTAACAACATGCTAATATTAGAAACATGTTAACAACATGCTAATTATGTTAGAAACATGTTAGAAAAAAACATGCTAACCATGCTATCAACAAGCTAACAACGTGTTATAAACATGCTAATCCTGTTAGAAACATTCTAACATGGTTGCAACATGCTAATATTAGAAACATGCTAACAACATGCTAATCATGTTAGAAACATGTTAGAAACATGCAAATAATGCCATCAACAAGCTAACAAGTTAGAAACAAGCTAATCATGTAACAATATTATAATGCTGTTAGACACATGCTATCAATATGCTAACATCATGGTTGCAACATGCTAATGTTAGAAACATGCTAGTAACCTTCTAACAATATGCTAATCATGCTAACACCATGGTAGCAATATGCTAATCATGCTAACAACATGTTAATATTAGAAACAGGCTAACAACATGCTAATTATGTTAGAAACATGTTAGAAAAAACATGCTAACCATGCTATCAACAAGCTAACAACGTGTTATAAACATGCTAATCCTGTTAGAAACATTCTAACATGGTTGCAACATGCTAATGTTAGAAATATGTTAGCAACATTCTAACAATATAGTAAACATGCTAATGACATGCTAGCATGTTAAAAATCTGGCAATCATGTTAAAAACATGCTAGCAACATGCTAATCATGCTAATGACATGCTAGCATGTTAAAAATCTGGCAATCATGTTAAAAACATGCTAGCAACATGCTAATCATGCGAACAACATGCTAATCGTGTTAACAATGTGCTAGCAACATGCTAATAATGTTAGAAACATATTAGAAAAAACATGCTAACCATGCTATCAACAAGCTAACAACGTGTTATAAACATGCTAATCATGTTAACAACATGCTAATCCTGTTAGAAACATTCTAACATGGTTGCAACATGCTAATGTTAGAAATATGCTAGCAACCTTCTAACAATATAGTAAACATGCTAATGACATGCTAGCATGTTAAAAAATATGCCAATCATGTTAAAAACATGCTAGCAACATGCTAATCGTGTTAACAATGTGCTAGCAACATGCTAATAATGTCAGAAACATGTTAGCAATAAACATGCTAAAACATGCTAGCTAGCTATACCTATTCATCTATTAAAACTTTCAAGCTTTTACAACTACTTCAGACTTCTGGCTAGGATTTCTCAAGCCAAATTAAAATTTGTCTTGACAAACTTTTTTGTCTAGTGTAAAGTTTCATCTCAGTAATAAGTATTCTTTTTCAAAAGGGACTATACACTAAAATAAAGCCACCTTTATTTACAACACGACTTACAGACAGATTTTGTGACTACAGATGATTTTGTGTCACATCTACATACAGCAAATCATAAAACAAAATTAATATTCAATAAGCCGCATTCGAGGTATGATTCACATCCAGCACAATCCTTAAATGCTGAAGTTTAAGACTTACGATCTGCATGAGCAATAATTATAGTGATGCTTGCCTTCAGAAACACCATTAATAAAACTATATAATAATCATTAGTCTGTTCATTTTGCACATCAGTTCTGCTTATTAATATAATTTCCTGTATGATATACAGCTCACCTGATGTTTTGTCCCCCACATACCCCGCGATGGTGATGCCTAAACCCTGAGCGTTCTTCATCAAGCTCACGTCAAAAGCGCCCTGTTCCTCTTCCTCAAAACCCTGCCAGCAGACATAACAGATTATGACACAATAACAAGAACATTAACATTTTTTTTAAATATAGTTTGAAACAAACTAATACCGCAAAACATAATTCATCAAATCTATTGTTTGCGCTGTTGCTCCTCTACCAAAAACCGTCTCTTCCTGCAGGATGATGTTATTAAAGATCAGCAGCCAGTTGCAACAAACTCATTAGAGTAAGAAAACATTCCCTTGTCATTATTATTATTACTAGCTTAATGAGTTTGTTGCACTGGCCTCAGGCTTTCGTTAGTTACAGAGGAAAGGCTAACAGAATGAAAAGTGATATCGAGGACTTAATGCAATGGTTAGCAATTAAAACAATATTCTTGAGAAAACATTTTGTGTTATTAGAGAAAGGCAATATTAAGAAACGCCTGCAATATTTCCTAATAAATTGCCATGCAATTGCAATATCCATTCAAACCGCAATAGATGAATAGAAATTCACTCTTATATTCGCTTAATTTTGTTACTATGATAAAAGGAAATTAATAAGATATCCATCTTTAAAAATTAAAGAGTTAGAGAGAGAGAGAGAAAAAGAGAGAGAATAACTTGGTAGCTTTGGAATTGACTACCATTTTCATTAAAGGAACAGTTCACCCAAAAATGAAAATTTGCTGAAAATGCTGTAAAAGTGGTCTGGTCTGAATCAGGAGAGAAATCTGCACAGATCAAGCACAATTTACAAGCCAAAACAGCTCTAAACAAATATGTGTGTGGATTTTGATGTGAGAGACAACAGGAGATGGACTTTTTCATTGGAGGAAGTGTTATTATGGATTATGGACTTATTTTTTAGCTGGACGCAACAGTTTGAAGTTAAAATATCTTGATGGATTTGTTTTTTTATAAACACACAGTTTTTCAATTCACTAGATGTTAATTGCCTCCACTGGAGTGGTGTGGATTATTGTGATGTTTTTATCAGCTGTTTGGACTCTCATTCTGACGGCACCCATTCACTGCAGAGGATCCATTGCTGAGACAGTGATGCAATGCTACATTTCTCTAAATTTGATGAAGAAACAAACTCATCTACATCTTGGATGGCCTGAGGGTGAGTTAAGTTTCAGGAAATGTTTATATTTGGGTGAACTGTTCCTTTAAGATGGCATGGTTATCAGTCAGTGCAGTCGATCTCAAAACAGCAGCAGTATGTATACAGCTGTGAGGCACATGTGCAGCTGTACCTGTTGTTCAGTGACAGTGGGCAGGGTGACAGTAGCGGGCGTAGTGTCGTCTGCCGTCCCGCGGCTGATGAGCAGTCGGACTCTATTCCCGCATTGTTTCAAAACTTGAGCAACCTGCTCACTGCTCAGCCCAAACAGATCCGTATCACCGATCCGCAGGACGTGATCCCCACTTCGCAAGCGACCGTCCTAGAACCAGCGAGAGAGAACCAACTTCTGTATTTTACATAAACAGATTTTATGGCATTCTTCACTGTTTTTATTCCTGGGTTAAACTCACTGGACCCCTCACAGGGTTATTAGACAATCAGTGTTGACTTCAGTTTTGTTTTTTAGGGCTGTCAAGTGATTACATTTTTTACATTTTTATCTAATTAATTAGATGATGTGCAGATGAATTAATCCAACTGATTGAAAATTAAATGCACATCTGCTGAGAAATCACACCACAAAAGATCATTTAAGGTCATTATTGTGTTAAATGAGAAAAGCACTGAATAGACATTACATAGAACAGCTTCAGAAAGAAACATTTTGATTCAACATCGTAAATAGTAAATGAGTATTAATGTTTTTTTTTTTAAATTGAAAAAAAATGAAAATAATACTCTAAATATCCAACTAAAACCGCCAGTAGGTGGCAGCATTTCACTGTCTTAATGAGTGAGTTATTCGACCAGTTCTTTCAGACTGATGATTCATTCAGAAACAGGCAAGTGACTGTCTTTATGAATGAGTCACTGAATCATTCACTCATTCAATTTGTTCAAAAATGTGGATTCATTCAGTAACAAAACACCATTGTGTGTTGCTCAGAGATGCACAACAGTTCTGGTGCTGGTTTTGTTTGGAACTATTTTCTTTGGCAAAATTGAGCAAATGTAACATCTAATTGTTTATTGAAATATTCCATAAAATCAATATCATTTGAAATTATGTAGATATTCAGGAAAAACAGCACTTGCTTGAGTGATATTGCTAAACTATATCATACGATATAAATATAAGACAAAAACTCATACAGGGGCATTTTTTTACCCTCACATCTTGAATTTTAGGGGGATATAACTGCATTCATAGTCTACACCGTGCATCATGTTCGTCAGTAACTGCTTGCAATGTAAGATGACACACAGATGATGCTTTTTTTAACACGTTATTTTATCTAAAATTAATTGCACCAGATGAAATTGACAGCCCTATTTTTTTACGTCTTTCTTTAATTGCTCGAAAAGAAAACAAAGAGTTTAAGGTCGATGAGATTTTAGGGGCATACAGACAGAAACACCACTGGTCGTAGGGCTGGGCGATATATCTCATGCGATATGGGTATCACGGATATCACGGAGCTGTAGATCACTGACAAGCTACGCAATATCGCTTTCATTATCGCAGATGAATCGCCTTCGATAATAAACGCGATATTGCGTAGCTTGTCAGTGAACTACGGCTCTGTGTATTAAATGCCGCTCCATTTGAAAACAGGTGATGGAGATTTACCACTAATCAAGGAACCGGCTTTACTGACGAGATGCGCATGCATATCGCATGAGATATATCGCCCAGCCCTAACTGGTCGTAATGGTGCATAAAAAGGTCAAAAGTGCACTCACCTGGTCAGCGATGCCTCCAGGTAGGATGGTTTTCACGATAACGCCGGTGGTTTTACCGCCAACAATCCCGAAGCCCAAACCGGTTCCATCGTTCACCAGCTCGATCGTCTCTACATGAGTCCAGTGGGTCTAAAAGCACACAAGCACACAAACAGGCGGTCACTGACAAATACGGTAAGCCATCATGATGATAAAAAAATAGTTAAATCGTTTAAAACACATGTGGGAAGTTCATAATTTTTGTATTTATACCGGTTTCATTTGTTTCTGAAAAATACAAGTTACAAATGTACCAGTGATTCTATTATTGCTAGTTAACCATCAGATTGCCATAAATCCTGTGGATGTTGCTGCTGCACATACCCAGCTAACAAAAATATGTTCTAGGAACATTTTGTTAAAGTTCCCATTAAGTTATGAAAATATTATTAACATTCAAAATATGCAGTTGTTTTTAAAATGCTTAAAACATTAGGGGACATTCTGTGTTCTCTGAACATTCTGAAACAAGTAGTAACATTTAAAAATGAACATTCCAATAACTGCTGTAAGAACGTCTGTTGCTAACTTTGAGAGAATGTTCTGAGAATGTTGATTATTAGCTGGGATCAAAATACAACACTAACAAAAGATATATGACACAGCCAACCCTATAAGAGTACGACCCCTGTTCTACACGTTGTTCAAGTGACCATAAAATGCCAGTCATTTGACTGTTGTATTTGTCACTCAAGTCCTAATTTGTGGTTCCTGATCGTCTAAGCCAGTGGATGACCAATATCAATAGTGTCCTGAAGGCAACTCACCCACATGAAGGCAGACGAACACATTGCTGCTGCAAAGACGTCTGTGAGAGAAACTCCTTTAGGAGCGGCTCATGACACAGTTACGCTCCTGATGGAATGACACACCAGCGGACACCAATGAAGACTATCAAGTATCACACAGGCACTACAGATCACCTCCCGTTTTTCCACACTAGTTGACGGTGCAATTCAGTGTAGTCTGAATTGCAAATTGTGCACCATAGACTCTGTCTCAGTGGTCATTTAGTGCAGCCATTAAAAACCTGAAATCATTGACCAAAACAGTGACTTCAATTAGTGTTCTCAGATAGTGTGTTTTGACTGTCAGTGTCTATTTCCTGCACAAAACATGGATAAACGACAACAGGTAAACATAGTGCTGTAATAACCATATCAATTTCTGATATTCATTCTTAAATGTCAAGATCGATCTTTTAGTTTGTGCTGTTTTCTCTTGATCCATGAACACCACTAAGCATTATTTGCAGCACCTGCCATCCATTAATCACAATACGCTTTGTGCTTCTTTACTTTTAATAGGAAACAAAGTTTCAGCTTTCAAATTCTGTCAGTTTTATCCCAAAATACAAACAATAAATGTGGTTTTGACACTCTTTAATGTGGCATGATAGATCGCTATTGTACATCTTTTTTATTTTTCATTTTGGTTAAGTGCATCCTGATGTTTCCGTTTTGGCACAAAACGTTCTTTTTGGTGCATCACTAGTAAATATAGTATAAAGATGTCAGAAATCAGGCTAAAGCAAAGTTCTTTTGGAGTTCGAAACAGCTTGCTAATGCAAACTTTCCAGAAAAGTTGGCTCCGGCTGTTAAACACCTTTGAACTCCTGTTACTGTGTGGTGATTAAATAATAGGTAGGATTGCTTAGGGCCTTATTAGTACAACTTTTGCACATTTATTTTCAGAGTGAGCAGGGTGCACCACCACAAATCTCAACTCAATAGAGACAACTTTTTAAATACTGACTATTATTGTTTTGCACTCTTAACAACTTTGAGTGCTTTATCCTGTTCACAGATGTTAGGAAAAATAACTTTGAAGTTCAAACAAACTGCAAGATCTCCGATCCCAAAAGGAAATCAGCAGGGGGTCATATCCTTTTATAAAGGGGCTGTGTCACATCTCTATTATGTCTCGCTCCCCACTAAGCACAGCAGGAATATTCACAGGCTTAGCCATCCCTTGGTGCTTAGGAGACATGAAACACAACTTTTATACCACTTTCAGCAAAATTATTTGTCATTCAAGTGGTGTAACCTTCCAAAAAATGTAATAGAATATTTCCCTTATTTACCATGAATAGAAGCAGACACTGCTGAGTTGGACCAATTATTTTTGTTGTTAATGTTTTTGAAAGAAGTCTCTTCTGCTCACCAAGGCTGCATTTATTTGACCAAAATTACAGTAAAAACAGTAATATTGTGAAATATTATTACAATTTAAAATAATTGTTTTCTATTTCAATATATTGTAAAATTGAATTGATTGTTGTGATCAAATCTGAATTTTCAGCATCATTACTCCAGTCTTCAGTGTCACATGATCCTTCAGAAATCATTCTAATATGCTGATTTGCTGCTCAAGAAACATTTCTGATCATGAGCATTGTTGAAAACAATTGCGCTGCTTCATATATTTGTGGATACACTACTTGTGATACACTACTATTCAACAGATCTGAGTAAGTAAAAATAAAGAAAGAAAGAAAGAAAGAAAGAAAGAAATACTTTTATTCAGCACTAAGGCATTAAACTGTTCAAAAGTGACAGTAAAGACATTTATAATCTGATACTGATTTCTGTTTCCAAAATAAATGTTGCTGAACTATCTATTCATCAAAAAAATCCTAAATACAAACAAAATGTTTCCACAAAAATATTCAGCAGCACAAATGTTTTCAACATTGATAATAATTAGACTTTTTCTTGAGCAGCAAATTAGCTTATTAGAAGGATCATGTGACACTGAAGACTGGAGTAATGGTGCTGAAAATTCAGCTTTAATCACTGGAGTAAATTACATTTTACAATATATTCACAGAGAAAACAGTTATTTTAGAAGGTAATAATATTTCACTGTTTTTGAAAGGCACTGACAGTGTGCCTTTCAAAAATATACATTAAAATGCAATTGTTACAAACTTTTGACTTGTAGTGTGTTCAAATATGCCTAAATGAACGAAAATAAATGAAAAACGCACCAAGTTCTGAAACAAATGCTCCCAAATTAGAAAAAAAATTGGTGAAAAACGACATAGGTTTGAGTAATAGTAATAGTGACGCTTGCCTTATCAAACACCCCTAAAAGTAACTCAGTTTAAGATTAATCGCTTTATGTATTCCCCAATTGTAAGTCGCTTTGGATAAAAGTGTCTGCAAAATGACTAAATGTAAATGCAAATGTTTATATAATGTATATAGAATGTACTTAAAGAGGCAAACAGACACACGAAGTGCTCGTAATACCAAATTTCAGGCATTGTTCCAAAATATTACAAGCCAGAAAGAGAAGGAATAAATAAAGAGAAGGTTTTTTTTTTTTTTTTTTAATTTTAGGATGAAGTCAAATAGTGTCGAAAGAGATGAGTTTTCAGCTGTCGCCTGAAAATTGTCAAGGAATCAGCATTCTGTCTACAGTCTATATGTGAGTGTGTGTGTTGTGTCTCACCGCACTGGAGTGAGCTGACAGTGTGCTGGCAGCACTGGGGGTCCTGGACACGACTGGGCTGGAGAGCTGCGGGATGGGCCCGCGGGCGACAGTGAGGCTCACGTGGTCCGATGCTCGCTGCAGGAGAGCAATGGCCTGCTGGTGACTGACGCTCTGATCCAACGGCTGACCATTAATCGCCAGTATCTGATCGCCCTCTTTTAGCTTTCCATCGCTAGAGTAGAGAAACATATGTAACATAACATGTACATAACAACCAAAACTGTGCACTTGTAGATAATATATTATTAAAGTGCCCCTATTATGGATTTTTGAATATTACCTTTCATGCAGTGTGTAACACAGCTCTGAGTGAATAAAAACACTGAAAGTGCACCGTGTATAAAGTTTTGACTCTCAAAAGAAAGAGTCGACTCTGAATCATTGAAACGAGTTGTTTTTAAAACGAATCCCAAGCTGTTTCATGATGACGTCAAAA
>JAFVLL020020907.1:0-20402 GCA_021397915.2 Tor tambroides | reverse complement strand
AAACTTATTGGAAAAGATTCATTTCTATCAGTGTGAACTGACCACCACACAGAATATGAAGAATATCAAAAACTTTAGGAGTCAGCTGTCCACGGCAGTCCTTAAGGTACCAGCACAATAACACACTCAGCAAAATATCATCTAATTATCGTTATCGATAAAATCCCAGAAAATATTGAGATATTATTTTTTGTCAATATCACACACCCCTAATATTCATATATCTTAAAACTTCTGGTTACACGAGCCTAAGCTCTTTTCAATAAAATCCATGCAAAAGTTAATATCAGATCATTTTAGAATACAGTATAGGATGTACCGAATATTCTTCAGTTTTATGCAAAACAGAAATACGACAAATAGAATATCAGATCTCTGTCATATTGCCAAAAATAAATGCTTTTTGCATAGTTGTGTTTGACACACAAAAACTGTAACAATGTATCTTACAAGGTAACACAATGTAACCTTGCTGTCACTTGAAATGTGCCACATTAAGTCCTTAAATTTGAGGGTATTGGACCTGGAAAGTCCTTGAAAGGTCCTTGAATTTGAAGTTAACCAAGGTGTGGGAACCCTGTACCCACATGTGCTCTTTTCTTCCTAGCTTACACTGTTTTCTTTTACTCTTCCTCCTAGCAACCTCTTTCTTTTGATAACCTGTCCCTCGGTGTGTATGTGATATGTCGGGAGAGAAGCATGTTTATGGGTCTCAGGGGAACACTAACACTGCACTCTCATTCAGAGCGTCTCCCCAGTCCTGTCCCCTAAAAACACTCAATCACCACACGCTTATAACAAAAGCAGAGGACACTGACAGAGTCTCGGACGCATGGCTGAAACACACACACTTGCCACAGATACGCTATTGTAATCCTCCACTTGGGGACGTTTATCACACACTTTCACCTATTGCTCAGAGGTCCCATCACTGTCCACCAAAGCATTTTCAAACAAAACACCTCTCAAATTTCATTATAGGTGTGTGTAATGTGCATAAAAAGCTCTTCTGAAGAGAAAAAAATGAAAAGGCTAAGTGAGACAGAGAAACCAAGAATTATTTTCATGATGATCATGAAAAATAAAAAATAAAGTCAATTGTTTTTAGTAATCATAATATTATAATGTACAGTATGAAATAAGGATGTTCATTTTGAGATTTGCTGAAGATCACATTTAACGTTGTTATTCAATTATTGCAATTTTTAAAATCAACTTTAAGTGAGTGCAAAGGTAAACTAAATGTGGTCATATATATGTGTGTATGTATATATGTGTGTGTGTGTGTGTGTGTGTGTGTATATATATATATATATATAAACTGTGTATATGTGTATATATGGATATGTGTGTTTGTATAAATATGTATGTGTTTGTGTATGTGTATATAGTATTTGTTAATTTATTTAATTTATTTATTCAGCAAGGATGCATTACACTATGACAGTAAAAACATGCATAATGCATAAATGCTTTTTATAACTTTTATATTATATTTTATATAAATGTATCACCATTTCCACAAAAATATTAAACAGCGCAACTGTTTTAAAACTGGATAATGATGAGAAATGTTTCTTAAGCACCTGTGATTCAGCTTTTCCATCACAGCAATAAATTAGATTTTACAATATATTAAAATAGACATCAGCTATTTCAAACCGTAAACTAATTTACCCATCACAAACTATTGAAGAGTAGTGTATTGTGCACCCTGGTACTAAAGGTCTTGCTTTGGGAGTTATGTTAGTTTAGTGGGGTACTAAGGACCGAATGGGCTATAGCTTAGTCTCATGTCTATGGTATGTAAGATCTGCCACAATGGAAACATAATGACCTCATCAATCTCAAGAGACACATGCTGCAATACCAGCACTCCATCAAATAATGATCTATTCCATTTAGAAGAAGAGAGCGATGAAAGAATTAAGCTGCATGTATTATGTCATGGATGGCAGGTCATTAACCTAATGTATGCTCATTTTTGCCATCTTCTTTTTGTGTGTGTGTGTGTGTGTGTGTGTGTGTGCATCTGTAGGTTCAAAGCTTCAGCCATGGGTGCAGTTCCAGAGAAGAGCGTTGAGTCTTCCTTCTAATGCAACCTACGCCAATCTGACCGCCTTCCTTACAGTGAGCAGTTCAACACAAGACACGCAGTACTTCCCCTACCTGCAGGGACTTTATCCAAACTACACAGGTAACACATGAGAGAGCTAGGAGGGCTAGGGTTGACATGACACCAAATTTTATTACTCAATACTAGTGAAAATCAACAGTAGTGAATTTTTTAATGATATGCTATGGATTGAATAGTGACAAAAAAAATTATATACTTAATTTGCATTAAATATTTAATTAGCATTAGAAAGTGTAACTGGGGAATGCTATTTTTTTATTTCAATGTTGAAAAGCTATTTTTAGTCTGAATTGATCAGTACTGCTTTCAGAATAACAGCTTTATAAAAGAAAGTTCTTCAGCTCTGAATATTTAATTGTTAAACCATTACAGAACAAGTTCTGTCATCCATAATGATGATTTATGCTGCAAAAGTGAGTTCACTCTAAAATTAATGAAACTTATTTTCTGCTGTGGTTGTGATTATAATGGATGGCTTGTTATGACTGTCTGATTCTATTTTAGATGACTCATTATTAATATTTAATATATGTCATCAAATAACATCAAGTGTGGATCCAAATTGTTTCCTGTACAGAAGTGAAAATAAATGTCCTTAAATGTCAAATAAACACTGAAATAACATTACAGTAAAATGCATAGATCAAGTGATTAACTACTTTCAACAAAAATGCATTAAATTGTTCAAAAGTAACAGTAAAGATAATTTTACGAGAGATTTCTATTATTAAAAAAAATCTTTTGAATGCTCTTTTCATAAAAAAATAAAAAATAATAATAATAAATAAAAGTAAATAAATAGAAGCCTGAAAAAAATGTATCACTCTTTCTACAAAAATGTTAAGCAGAGCAACTCTTTTCAACAGTGAAAATAATATAAAGATTTCCTAAGCAGCAAAGCATATTAGAATGATTTCTGAAGGATAATATGACAATGAAGACTAGAGTAATGGCTGCTGAAAATTCAGCTTTGCCATCACAGGAATAAATTACGTTTCAAAATATATTAAAATAGAAAACGTTTTTTTAAGATTGCTGTAATATTTCACAGTGTTACTGGTTTTACTGTATTTTTAATCAAATAACTGCAGCCTTGGTGAGCATAAAAGAGACTTCTTTCAAAAACATAAAAAAATCTTACCACCCCCAAACCTTTCAACGGTAGTGTCTATTATATTCTTTATCTCTGTCTTTTTTTTCTCACCCTGTTTGTCTTTTATGCATACTTTTTTTTTTTTCTCATAGGCAGTGATCGAAAGTTCGAGTTAACTCCTATAGCTGCTATCAGTGTCCATCTTTTGGGAAGCGATGGGCCAGAGCTTCATGTCAGTGAGCCAATCAGTGTGAGCGTCCCTCTTCCTGCAAACAGTGGCTTGAAAGAGAATGATCACATCCCCGCCTGGAGGTTTGACCCTAAACTTGGTGAGTTTACAAATTCATCTTATAGTAGATATTAAAGCATTCCTGTTTATAGCCTCTGTGAACATAAATCACTTGAACTGTAAATAACAAATCACAACTAAAGGGTTATGCGATGAAGTGTTAAAGGTGTTTCCTGAGTTTACTCTGAGGTTGTGATCTCTTCAAAACCTTTAGATTTCCTGTCTTCCTGGTTTCGAATAAGGCGAATAAGTCCAAAGGAAGTGTTCAAACCTAAGCTGGGTGGGAATGATGTCGTACAGTTTTTGTATCTCTCTGAAGGAATTTTTTTGACCTCAGGTCAAAACCTCTGAAAACCTCTGGACCCATTTCTCAACTCTCTCTCTCACACACAGGTTTTTTTCTGTTTTGACTAAATTCTTTAAAAAAAAAAAAAAAAAAGTGCAAATTTCTTTGCTTTTAAAGTGAGGTCACCACAAAAATACTTAACTAGCTAAGTAAAGAGACCTCCTGTTAACGTTTCTGTTTTTCTTTTAAATGAGATTATACAGATTTCCATCATGAAAAGCGAAATTGTTCAGTAGACAAATACTCATAATCAAATAATAGACAAACACAATAAATCTGTTCCAAATCAAATCCAAGTCACAAGGGGCTTTCACACTGTAGCTTTCATTTCTAATCTCAGATTGAAGTGTAATTCACAGGATCTTGTGCCAAAGTGCTTTGAATTTTTAACAGGTATCATAATTGTTTTGCTTTAAAAAATGTGACATTAGTGAATATCTATGGAGTTTATTAATCATCCAAGTTGCATTGAATTAGTTGTGGATGACAAGCGACGCTGTATTTCTCTTACTCTGATAATCTGGAGTCGCTTTTTGGCTTTTCTGTTGTTTTGAAGGCTCATTTGGTGTATCTGCTGGCTTGTTTTTGGCTTAACACTTGAGCAGTCATCTCTTGATGCTTCAATTGTGTGGAGTGCTTTGTCTCTGTGCATACACAGAATATTTTCCACCATGATTTGACAAAGGTCTTTACCTCATAAATCTGAACTCTGAATATCCCATAATTTCCCAAAAATTTCCCAAATATTCCCAAATATATTAAATATTTTTTTTTTTTTTTTTTTTTTTAGCTTTCTCTTCAATAACTGTTTGGGTCACATGAGGTAATCTTATACAATACCAGTCTTCCAAAACATCCTTTGTTGATTTATGTAGTTGTGTACATCCCTAAACATACCCACATTTAGTATGTATTTCAGTGGACAGTTGATGTATTTTCGAATTTAGACATATATAAAAATGTCATGAAACTAGACTTTTAACCTGTATATACATGTCTGTGGCTTTAAAGCTGAGGTTTAAAGCCACATTCAGAGTCCTCTCGTGGCTGACTGTTTGACCGCTGGTGTGATTTATGATGCGTTCAACAAACCTGGAGGCTTTGCCGCAGAAGCCTGAGACTCAGTTCAGCTCGCTCACACTCCTGCAGCAGGCTGGAAGAATCCAGTGTTATGTGCGAGAGGCAGGAAGACGGGCAGAGATGGATCAGAATATGTGAATACACAGGATCTTCAATGAGTTCTTCCACTCTGTAAGCTCTGATAATGTTGTTTTGAATGTCTATTCAGCCAACCAATAAGCTGATAATTATTTTCATATTATTGCTGATAACCAATAAATGGCTGATATTAAATGAATATTATCTATAGTATTTTGTCTGAAAAAGTCTAAAAACTAAAATGTATTCATTTTTAATGCTAAAACTGAATTTAGGCATCACAATGTTATAATGTACAGTATGAAAAATATTTTTTTTTAGATTTGCTGAAAATTACATTTAACAGTGTTATTAAATTATTAGTGATTAAATGAGCATTAGATGACGGAGAAGGTTGTCTAAATGTAAAATTAAGGAAAATGAGCATGAATATATGTCTGAATCTAAATCAGATTGTGCAGAAGAACAGGAGAGAGAGACAGAATATAGGAGGAAGTATTAAGGGAAGCCCCTTTCAGAATTCATAACTTCAGGCGTCCTCTCTGGACTGCTCTGTTATCACTGTTGTCTCCTAGCAGCTGCTCATAAACAGAGCAGAGAACGAGGTGGAAAACAGCGGCCGGCGCTAACTCCATTTCCTCTCTTAGAGCACAGAGATGCAAGCTGCTTTGTTGTCTGCAGTGCACTGTGACACGTGGATAAAGACTAGTCTGAAAAGCCCCTGGCATCACGCAGCATTTAAGTTAGACTGTTCCTCCCAGTGTTTTCTAATAAGAGCACTGCAATGAAAACTTGTCAGGCTCTGCAGCATGGTAAACAAAGTCACCTGGTTTCATATTTGTGTCTGTTAGCCGCTTTTAAATGTTCACATTTAGCACATTTTGAAATTGTAATAATATTTCACAGTATTTCTGTTTTACTGTATATTTGATCAAATAGACGCAGCATTGTTGAACATAGCATTGTGAATCTACTCGTTTACCGACTCCAAGCTTTTAAGCGATAATGTATGCAAATTTAAATATTTAAATGTATGCAAATATATTGCTGTATAGTGATTTGCTTCTCTAGGCTGGATGTTTTGTGGTTAACACAATGCTATGGATACTGGATCAAGGGCAATTCATTAGTGTAAATACATTGTGAAATGTCAGCTGGCAAAGACACCTTACGTAATGTTGAGCACAAAGCAGTTCAAACAAAACTAACTTTGCTTGGCGGATTGAAATATTACATTAGTTATGCATGTGACTGTATTGTAAGAGTGTGGGAAGATGTCCAGCAATATTCCTGTGCACAAACAGTGACGTGTGGATGGAGATAATTGTGTGCAAACAATGCTGAATCATTCTTCAGCCTCTCTCTTCTGTATGTGTACATCAGCACTTTGCTCAGTACACTGTGCTTATGTGAACCATGTAGTCACCAATGCAGTGTGTGATTGCTTATCTGGCACACATCAGATCAATAGAAGCTTGGTGCTTATGGAGAAAAAGCTAAAATACTTATAACCTTAAAACAACAAATCCTGAATTCCCTCTCATTATGGTTGTCTACACTAGACAAACATTATATTGTTCGTCCTTACCTACATTTTTTTTTTTTCTTTTCTTTCGTCTATCTTTTCTTCATTATTTAGTCTTCCATAATCCTTCTATCAGCATACACTGCCACTAAGTGGCAGCAAATGACCCCATCCTCAAATGTGTACCATTTACATGAGCTTGGTAAATTCAATATGTGCTTTCATTTCACAGGGTGAATGTTGTTAGAACTCTTGGAAATGGAAATACTGTATCATGAATCTTGTTTGAAATGTTCACCTTAATTGGGAATACATCCTGATAGAAGCACTTCCTGTGGTTTGTGTGGTGTGTGTTGGCATGACTTTAATCCCGTCTGAGCCCGTAAACAATTGGCAAAGCATCCAGACAGAATAATGCAGTAGAAAGTCTAATGAATGCACTGTAAGTGATCAATAGAGAAACCTGATAGGATGACAGTACAGTGTGAGTGTTTTGAGTCTTATCTGCACTGCCTGGTCTCAATACTTGACTCAAATCACCTGCTGACTGCAGATGTCCTAAAGATTGAGGGTTACATTCCCTTTGTGATTCATTAAGTAATTGTATTTTGCTGTACTTTAGTTGTGATATTGCTGACTAGCCTTAATGAACATTTACAGGTTAAGTAACAAAATATAATTGAAATATCACATTTTTAATATATATTTATTATGTCTGTGTCTGTGCAGGGGCCTGGTTGAAGAGCAGTCTGGGGTATGTCCAGAGAGAGGGGAAGCAGTTAACTCTCACATACATTGCCCCTCAGCTTGGCTATTGGGTTGCAGCCATGTCTCCCATAAACACAGGTAGCACTCATCCATTTCTGGGCATTTTTGTATTTCTCTATTTTGTTTAGATGACTCTGCATACTTTGACCCTTTTATATGGCCATTAATGGAGAGAGGAGCCCGACAGGCAGACATACAAGTGCTTTGTGGCAGACTGAGTTATTGACTTCTGTAGTTGTTTGCACATTCGTTGTGCTATTCATATCCACCAGCTGAGAGAATAATGTCATCATGTGGGGGGATTTCAGTTTGGCATGAAAATGTTTATAGGAAATCTCTCCTGTTGAAAAGTGTTATCGATGGATGCTGTAAAGTGGTCAGGAGGACAGTGAAAATGTGAATAGTGTGAAGTAAACAGGATGGATGGATTCCTCTATGCTAAACACCAAGTATGTATTCTTTGCTGTAGGTCCAGTGGTGGCGAAGGACATTAGCACTTATCACACAGTCTTCCTGCTGGCCATACTCGGAGGCATGGCCCTGATACTGCTCTTCCTGCTCTGCCTGCTGATCTACTATTGCAGGTGTGTCTTTTTTTGTCAGAGGAAGCACAAAGTCTCTTAAAAACAGTGTGCATTTATTGTTAAAATGTAACATCGTAACTAGGGGTGGGCGATATGACCAATATCTTACATCACGATATGAGTAATTTTATTTCGTGGTAACGAACTCTATCACAGTATGGTTATTTTTGCTTTAAATAAGGTCTTTTAAAAGGTCTTTAAATAAGGTCTTTATAAACTTCCTGTCACCAGTGTCAATATCACAAAAAAAAAAAAAACCTCAAGCTCACTGAAGTAAACAGTCAGTGATTAAATAAGAATAAGAAACTAATTACAAGCATTAGGACAAAACTGCAGTAAAACAAATAAATAAGAAACGCTACATACATTGTATAAAGTAATCAAATGTATAAAAACACTGCATATTCTTCACTATGTAAATGAAATATGTATTTCTTCTTATTAAAGTTACATAAGTGATTTAGTCAAGAGCAGTGAGAGATTTTCTCTCTTTTTGTTGTTTGATTAACATGAATGACAGACAGCAGGAATACTAGACTGCTGTCACATTAAGAGCTGCCTGAATCCAATATACTGTTACACATGAGTTTTATTTCTCAGTTGTTTGCTTTCACTCAAAACCTAAGTAACTGTGTTTACGAGGATGCTTGCAAAGACTGGTATTTTGACACAAACAAGTGTTGTGTGTATTCAACCGTTCAAGGCCTATAAAGCGGCAAAAATAAAAGTTCAGTACTCCAGCACTCTATGAGCACCATCTTCACGTGCGTGCCTCTCAAAAACAATCTCTTAGACAGCTCTGGAATCTAGCGAAATGAGTTCTCTTTCGCTGCTGATTGCGTTTCAGTGGCTTAACGTCACTTGTTTTTAAACCACAATGCTTAAATGCATGCAAACAATAAGTTTTCGTGAACACTTAGCACAGCAATGTCACTTGAGTATGTAACCGCAATAGAGATGATAGTCGAAAATCTCTGCCAATTGACAAATTTCTACCGGTTAATCTTGTCTACCGGCATATCGCCCACCCCTAATAGTACCATACAGATATGACGTGAACATGTACAGGATGATGATGCATCATCTGATATGCTAAGGGAAATGAATAGTGTTTTGAGAGTTAGTGATCTCTGTGATCACGAGGAAAATTGAAGTATTTCCCTAGTGCTTATGAGAGCATTTTTTGTGCTTTCAGGAGGAAGTGTGCCCGCTTGCGACCTGCCCACAGGAAGTTCACTCTATCCTCCACTTTAGATGCCTCTAAACGAGACCAGGCTACTTCCATGTCCCACCTGAACCTCATCAGTGAGACCCACCTAGACCACAATGGTGCAGAGCCGGACATGCACACACCTATGCTTAAACCCACCCCCTACGACTCCGCCACCAGTGCGCTTGCAGCTTCACACAGCGAGCTCCATAGCCAAGGATCCAACCACTACAAACACTCAGTAGAGATATTTCCCCTCAAATTGGCCTCTTCAAACAATCCTTCCGAGGGTTATGATTCCCCGGCGGGTCGTGGAGAGTACCGGCGGAGCTATACGTCCATTACGACTTCATCCGTCCATCCCCTCCACATGTCCATCTCGTCCTCGTCCCCCCATCCTTTGCATCTCACCACCTCTGCAGGACGACTCTCTTCGGAGAGTAAATCAAGCTTGCGTGATAACCGTCTCTCTCCTGTTTCAGTCACATCCACAAGTCCTGCCGGATCCCCAGAGCGGGAGCAAGGAATCGAGCGGCGGCCAGCCGACTACATGCTGTCCCGCTCTGTAGACCATCTGGAGCGTCCCACCCCACTTCCCCGACCTGGAGCCCTGCTCTGCTGCACCTCCGAATTGCAAGTCAATCAAGGGGAGGAGACCTACCGTAAGGCTCGTCCAACCCTCGTCATCCCTGCCCACTACATGCGACTTCCAGGAACACACCCTCTGTCAGGCCAAGCGCTGCTTTTGCAATCGGATGAACAGAGCGAATTGGAAAGCATTCAAGCGGAGCTTAGCGCGTGCCATCAGCCCCAAGGCCAAGTCCCGCACCCATGGGGCAAAGGAGGCCAGGAAGGAGGAACGCAAGGGACGGGGGATGACCGAGGCGGAGGAGTTGAGGAGTGGATGCTACAGACGGCCGCTCTTCCCGCTGAGCTCTCCATCCCCAACTCGCTCAGTCAAGCGGGCCTGGATGTGGTGCAGATGAACGGAGAAGATCAGCTTCTGGCCGAAAAGACTTTGATGGCGCTCAGGGGGGGAAAGCCGCTCCCTCACCCCAGAGCTTGGTTCGTGTCACTGGATGGCCGCTCCAATGCGCACATCCGCCATTCCTACATTGACCTGCAGAGGGCAGGATGCAACAGCAGTTGTGTCGGAAGCAACGACGCCAGTCTGGACTCTGGGGTTGACATGAGCGACGTCACACCAGGACGGCGTGTTCGTGATAAAGTCGTGGTTAAAACTGAAACTGGGGCTCAGCCTGTGGTGCCTGTGGTTGAATATACACCGCTAGTGTTTGCAGAGGACTCGAATGCTAATGCGGAGAGCAGCAGTAGCCCAACGCCAGTCTGCAGCCCTGAAGAACACTCTCTAGGGGGTTTATTGCAGGAAAAAGAGAGGGAAGAGGAAGACGAAGGGACTTTGTCTCCCCCGTCGCCTCCACCTGAGCTTCCTTCGCCACCTCCTCTCCCTGAGCCTGTGGTTGAAATGGTGGAGGAGACAGGGACAGATAGCAATGTTTTCAGGACTGAGGAGACTCAAATGCACATGGGCAGCAGCCGGCCAGACAACTTGGTCGTCCCTGATGATGGCGGTGAAGATGAGAACAAGAAGAGTCCGTGGCAGAAACGAGAGGAGCGACCACTACTGGCCTTTAACCTAAAATGACACGACACGAAGGGTAGTTTACAAAAAAATGAAGATTCTGTTATCATTTACTCATCCTCATGTTGTTCCATACCTGTATGATTTTATTTTGTTGGACACAAATGAAAATGATCTTTTTGTTTGAATGGGGTTCAAATTTTGTTTTGGACCCCATTGACTTTCATTGTATGGACAAAAACAGTTGAAGCATTCTTCAAAATATTATGCTATCTCTTGCAGAACATAAAAGACATCATACAGGTTTGGAATGCCACGAGGGTGAGTAAATGCTGACAGAAGTCATTTTTGGTGAACTGTCCCTTTAATTGCTTTCCCTGTGGTCCTTAGCTGGACTGTTGAATGGAGTTGCCTTATGAGCGCAGGTCTGTGCGTGGCTGTTTGCCTGTGGCAATGAAAGCCAAGAAAGCCATAGCACAAATGTATATAGGTGCAGCTCTGCCTCACAACTGAATGAGGATGAACAAACTGAAGTTTTCAAGCAAAAAGAAAACCACCATTAATTACCAACAATCTAATGCACAACTGCTATGGCTTTCCAGACATACTCTTTGAGCAAAAATATCGCAAGCCATTGTATTGAAGGTGAAATGTTGTTTAAGCTTTATGAGATGCTGCTGTTTTTGAGCAATATGACATCTAGTGGCAACATGTGTACACTGCAACTGCAACTACACCACTAAGTGTTTCCCAGCACTTATTTTTGAACATTTTATGAAATGACTGGTAGAATGTCTTCCGCATCTTAAAGGGTAAAAAAAAAAAAAAAAAAACACATAAAACTACTATAATGGGATCTACAGTTTAAATTGCACCCATTTTTTTATTTTATTATCATGCATTCATGAATAGAATACAGCTGAAGCTTTGTGAAACCAAATAAGTTTACATAATGCACCATTTGTTCTTGTTAATCAGTCATTTTGGCTGCGTTGGGCACAGATTTTCAAATGTGTGTTTCTTTTGACCTTAGGATTACAGTAGGACTTTTGCCAACATTGCTTCAGAGCAGCAGACCCACCTATTAAAGAAAAAAACACTATGCATTGCTATATACTAAAGGATCGTGTAGCTTTAGATGCCTCATTTTTTATTTTAACCACTGTATTTTAATTTTGTTATGATTTTTTTGGTTTGAACTTGCCTTAGCGTGTGAGTGAAGTGGACGGCAGGTTCAGACGAGGGCTGGATTCAACCGCACTCACTCACATAAACAGCCACCAGCTTTTCCTCTCCCAAACTGTTGTTTTTTTTGTCTTAAGTGCCTTTCTAGTGATCATTTTTATTCATCATTAGATTTACTTTTCCTCTCCAACATTATCAGTCATATGATTTAATGTTTTTCACAATATATTGACTCCATGTGGCATTACTCCCCCTTTGATCTCATTGTATGTGTGTAAGTGTTTTAATGTTGTCTCTGGATATCCAGTGGGGTCCAAAAGTCTGAAACTATACTGAAAATCTGGTTTAAGAATTTGGCAGAAATGAAACAATAGTTGATTTAAAATAAATATTTATGATATGATTTAGGTGACTAATAAAATAAGTACATTTGTTTATGCAACTCAAGTGCTGCTGTCATTAAAGCAAAAAGGGGACATACCCATTTCTTTTCAAAAATTGTTATACCCATATATATGTTAAAAACAGCATCAATTTTTTTTATTACTATTTAAAAAAAAAATTATTTTTAAAAAAAAAAAATTTTTAAACACATTTTTGTTCAGTAATTCCTACTAGTAGTCTCAGACTTTTAAAACCCCCTGCATGTTCAGTGCATTTTATGATTCTGGTCTATTCTTTTGCCTTGTATGTATGTACATATTCATTCACCCAGTTGTTTATGCTCGTGTGAGTGTGTTGCTTGGTGTATCTGTGTGTCTGCTGTAGACATACTATGCAGTGTGTGTAAGTTCTGACGTAGGACTGACAGCGATGTATTATTATTTGAAAGATGTGGAAAGTCTGGCTTGTTGCCAGGGTAACCATTTTGTAAGAACCCTTGTCACTCGGCTCTTCAGCAATCTACTCTGAATGTCTGGACTGGTTGCTTGTATTATAATTCAGGCCTATTATCCCAATAAAGCCAAAAAACCTGATCGACACTAGTTGAACATTATTTTTCAACATATTTTTCACTGAATGATTTTAAAGGTGGAATAAAAACTTCCATTTATATTATTTAAAGCAACGATGCATTACAGGGTACCTGGACTTGTTTAAGGTAAGGATGTGAACCAAGCTCAACATATACTAATAGAAATTCAATTTAATCTACACTTTTAGGGCTATGAATCAAAGTTTGATGAGAAGTATGTTGATCTCTTACACTAATCCAAGACCATGAGAAGACCTTCATATTACACAGTACAGAATGAGCTTATTGGAATATGTCTGAATGAAACAAACATTGTTCTCACTTTTACTATCTGGGAAACTGTTTAAAAGCTTCCAGGAAAAAAAACAACTAGTTATGGAGCAGCTTCTATCCACAAGTTAAACACAACCTAGTCATTGCAAAGCACCACTCACTTGTATACAAAACATCTTTAAACAAATGTTACTATTCATATGTATTACTACTACTGTTAACTTTTTTCTCATTTATTGCACACAATTTTTAAATTGTACATTTTCTAACTATAAATTGATTACAAGCTGTGGCTTAGCTTTCTAGTTATTTTGAATTTCAGTTTGCTATTGTGATAGGCAGAGCTGGGTAGTAACTGATTACATGTAATCTGGATTACATATATCAGACTCCAAAAATTAAGTACTTGTAATTAGATTAAATTACATTTTAAAATATTTGTAATCAGATTACAGTTACTTTTTTATTGACTACTTGATTACATATATTCACACAATAGCAATAAATTATTCATAATATACTGTATTGATTCTCCCTAATTCCTCTTTTTTATCTTTTAAATTTTCCTTTCTAAGATGCCTACATGCTATGCAGGTAAACAAAATATTTCATTTTTAGTAACACTTTTATTTAGATTGATGTTATTTTAAAATGATTTATTTCAATTTTACATTTTTTGACTTAATTATTAGCTTTTCATTAAACTCACAAACCCCCTGTAGTTCCTTAAGGAACCCCAGTTTGCGAAACCTTAAAATAATGTAAAGCTTAATTCACTTTGTTGTTAATAACAACAAATGGAATATATTTTCTTTGAATTTTAATATCAATATGATACAATAGTATCCTATTTGAACTACAATTTTTGTACAATTAGTAGTAATCTACCCAGCTCTGGTGATATGCTATTACACATTTTGCCAGATAAAAATAACTTTGGGTTAGGGTAAACCAGAATGCTGTAAACATGAGCAATATTATTAACATATAATTTGACAATTAAACAATACAATCAATACAATTGAAATGATACGCTCACGTTCAGTTACATCAGATACACAGCACTAATGTCACAACACACGTCCCACATTTTTCCTACAACTTCTAGTCCAAACAGTGTTAACCCGTTTAATCCCAAATTTTTCCCAGACATGAAAATATCCAAATGATGTGTCATTAGTAACCCTTTGAAATAATCAATAATTATTTTTTAAAATTGTTTTGGAAAAGTGTGTGAAAAATTGTGTTTTATGGTTGGTCACAACTGTGACCGGTGGGATAATGTGTGTACTGAATTAACATATTTCTGCAGTCGTAAAAATTGTTAAATATCTTAGCCCAGCTATTTTAAACTGTTTGATCACATTCTAGGGTTACTATTAAGCATTAAAAAAACCTTGTGCAACACTGATAGGAACACTGAGATAAAAGACAAAAAAAAAAAAAAAAATTCAACCATCAACGCATTTCAGAATTTTTTTTTTTTGTAAAATATAACATCAAATTTTTATATTAGTGCTACCAGTATTACAACATCAATATTGTAAATTTTTTGTAACGTTTAAATTTTTATTTTAGTGCAATATTTTGTCATTGCAACATTTTAATGTAATTTTCATATTTCATACGGTTTCATCGGGCGCACGCGCCTGGCCCTAAGACTTAATTCACACTGCAGGTCTTAATGCTCAGATCGGATTTTTTTGCTGAAATCCGATTTTTTTTTTTTGCGCTGTTGTTCACATTGTCATTTAAATGCGACTGCCATCAGTCTCATGTGTAAACCATATACGGCCCTGAAGTGACACGCATGCGCAGAAGACGACGTGACGTCAGACGCAGCGCACTGTGTTTGCGGAAATAAAAATGGATGCTGCTCGTGTTAGCGTGTGTTTTGCAATTTTTAAGTTAATGTGCAATCGGAGCCTAAATAACGAAGTGATAGTATTGTCTATATATTGTCTGCCATTGTGATTTTAATCTTCCCGCCTCCTCCAGCGCAGAATTGTGACGTCTGTCGCATTTCAATGACGTAAAAATCGCATGAAATGCGACATGGCCGTTCAGACTGAAGTCGCATTGCAAAACATCAGATATGTATCCGATTTAGGACCACATATGAAAGTGGCCTGGGCCTGATTTGAAAAAATCGGATTTGTGCTGTTCAGACTGTCATAAGAAAATCAGATATGGGTCACATTTGGGCAAAAAAATCGGATTTGGGCCACTTTAGCCTGCAGTGTGAACTAAGCCTAAATTAACTTCCGGTCTGTGTTTGTTTATCGGTCTGGCTAGTGGCGCCGACTACAACGCAGTCAAAGTCAAAGTGATGAGTAAATGAAGTTCGGCTCAGGTGGTTGTGCTGTGGGATGTGTTTCCTATACATTTATTTATTTGTGTCGACCTGCCACGATATTAAAACTGACAGATTTTCCAAAAGGCTTGGTTGAATAAACATGAGCCTGTAACGTTACTGCACGTTTAAAAATCAAAACGAGGCGCGGGTGTTTTTATATCACTGTATTTCTGAAGAAAGGCTTTCTGTAGAAAATTTTCCATGTCATTTTCATTTCACCTTGCATGTTGCATGCCTGATAAAGCAGCATTTGTAAGCTCTTTGTGTACAACGGTTACCAGGGAAACCTCTATTTTTCCTGCTTTAAAGCACCTCCTGCTGGAAGAGAATGAATTTGCATTTTCAATATGTCCGTCTGATTTACGCAGCAAACATATTTTGCTTGTTATCTGTAAATAATATACTCTAGAGGGATTTAGCTGTTGTTGATTCTACCGGAAGTTAAGTTAGGGCCACAAAAGCGCACATGCGCAGTAACGTTTGTTTATGTTGTTGCCGTTAAAACCGTCTAATAAAGTTCACTGTTATCCCACCGGTCACTATTGTGACCATCAACATGTTTACTCATTCTATGACCACACTCAATAAAACTGAATATATGTGAATTCATGTATTAATACTAGACACCTGAAAGATAATGTGTACCAAAAATCTTTGTCATATCTTTATGTTAACATACTTTACCTGCCTTTCGTGACAATTTGCACTAATCATGTGAAACTGCACATATTTAATTGAGACCCTTTATTTTTTCCATATTTACAGGAAGTGCACTAAAACATCAGTCAGTAAGGTTTTTAGAGCTTTAAAATGAAAACCTTTTTTACGGTCACTATTGTGACCGGTGGGATTAAATGGGTTAATAAAACGTTATTTTTATTTATCATTAAAAAAGCTTTTTTTAAAAAAATTACAATCAACTGACCAAATTTTTGCATTTAAAAATATACATCATCACGTTGGCCTGTTCTTGTCTCCATTTACACTCTCACGGGCTATTAGTGGCAAGAATCGGTAGACGGTGCTGTTTTCCGTGGTTTTTATTGAGTGGTTTTGTCGTGAGGATTTGCAGCAGATTCATCCATGATGGCGGAGGACAGCGAGTCCGCGGCCAGCCAGCAGAGCCTGGAGCTGGACGACCAGGACACTTGCGGCATCGACGGAGACAACGAGGAGGAAAATGAGCATATGCAGGGGTGAGCACGCGCTAAAGAGCTGCTGTAAACCGTCGCCGTTTAACTGCTCCAGAGATGTAAACAAACGGTTAGCTTAGCAACCAGGTAACCAGGAGGAGAATTAGTGGATTTTAAATGAGTTGGCTAATATAGTAGTTCGTTAATTGCATGATGGATATATAGCGGTATATATAAACATCTTAAAATAGCCTAGATAAGAGTCGATATTTACTTCATACAGCGTTTGAATCAAAGTAGTTAGCTGTAGCTAGCTGGACATTAATGTTCAAGGATTTATTTGAGCTCAGCAGTCAGACAAGTCCTCCATGCGCTTCTCTACTATATTTCTGAACATATGTATTGGTCTGCTTGGTTTTTAAGTTGCAACTGTTCTTCATATTTACATAATAGGAGTGGAAAGCATCCGCCTGGTTTCATTAGAGTGTCTTCTGAACAAAACAAACACGCTTGATCCTCTTTATGAGCTGAGTGAGCAGCATTGCAGTCGAGCATCTTTGTCAGCTCGAGTACCGAGGATGATGATTGTCTGTTGTTGTCAGGCAGAATTACATCCCTCAGGAAAGCCTTATGAAGTTTGTCCTGCTTCCATGAAGAGGCTGACACTTGTTTATATGGTTTTTCCTCTGGCAGTCACCCTCCAGGCTATTGTTATAAGAGGAACCCATTGACACTTTCACCTGTTATGCCTGTGATGTCTTTGAATCCCATAAACAGCTCATACACTTTGTCAGTAAGGTCTGTCTGGCTTTTGAAAGGTGTTGTGGTTTTGTTAAGGAGTCCTGGGGGTGATCTTGGTGCAAAGAAGAAAAAGAAGAAACAGAAGAGAAAGAAGGAGAAACCAAGCTCAGGAGGAGCCAAGTCTGACTCTGCCTCTGATTCTCAGGAGATAAAGGTTTCTGCTTTGTATAGTATTATCAAAAGGTTTTGTTAAAAAGAGAAAAAGAAAAAGAAGTAAAAGAGGCTTATTTCCCTCTGTTCCTGTCCCAGAACCCTGCCATTCCAATGCAGAAACTGCAGGACATTCAGAGAGCTATGGAGCTCCTGTCTACCTGTCAAGGTCCAGCCAAAAACATAGACGAGGCCACAAAGCACAAGTACCAGTTCTGGGACACTCAACCCGTGCCCAAACTCAGTAAGTCATACCTCACCTCTGCACATGTTCGATTGCAACATTGCAAATGTAAGCAACTTGGCAAATCAGTAAGAATCTTACAATGATCCTTAAACAGTGTTGTATTCAACAAGCAAATTCACAACCTCAGCATGAATGAAAACACAAGCATAAGATGTCTAGTTACTCTACAGTTCAAAAGTTTGGGGTTGGTAAGATTTTTTTTTTTTTTTTTTCAGACAAATCTCATATGCCCACCAAAGTAATGTAATGTTGTGAAGTTATACAGTTTCAAATAGCTCTTTTCTATCTGAATATTTTGAGAATGTAATTTATTTCTGTGATGCTAAAGCTGAATTTTCAGCATCATTACTCCAGTCTTCAGTGTCACATGATCCTTCAGAAATCATTCTAATATGCTGATTTGGTGCTCAAGAAACATTTATTATTATCAGTGTTGGAAACAGTTGTGTTGCGTAATATTTTTGTGGAAACTGATACATTTTTTCATGATTCTGTGCTGAATAGAAAGTCCAACAGCATTTATTTGAAATAGTAATATTTTATTTTATTATATTATAAATGTCTTTGCTGTCACTTTTTAATCCATCATTTCTGAATAAAGGTATTAATTTCTTTAAAAAAAAAAATATTACCTCAAACTTGCAGCTTTAATCGATATTTCATATTTCAATATTTCATTCTTGATAATATTCAGTCAAATAGACCAGACCAGCAAATTGATACAAATCTCCTGTGCTGTGAATCAGGACCCTGTACCCTAATAGGATATATTTTGTAATAATCTCCATCTGATTGTTCATTATGAGTTTCCCAAACTGGAGTTAATGAATCCCTTGTTTAAATATATAAATTAAAAGTAAAAATTCACTTAAAATCTTAAAGAAAATATATTAGGTCAAAAGGAGAATGCCTGCATTACATTATATATTATTTGTAGATAAACAACATTGAAAGAATTAAAGAGCTTCCTCTGTTTCTTTGCAGATGAGGTGGTGACAACTCATGGGCCAATTGAGCCGGATAAAGAAAATATCAGACAAGAGCCATATTCCCTCCCGCAAGGCTTTATGTGGGACACACTGGACCTTAGCAGTGCTGAAGTGGTATGTGAATGAATGAAAACAGTACTGTATTTGCTATTTACTGAAAAATAAAATAGTCCTATGTGTACAAAATGATAGTATTTTCTCTTTTCTCTCTTGTAGCTCAAGGAATTATACACTTTGCTGAATGAAAATTATGTTGAGGACGATGACAACATGTTTAGATTTGACTATTCTCCTAACTTTCTGAAATGGTAAGAGATTGTTTGATGTTTTGCATCATATTCTGCCCATCTAAGATGTCTTTAATGTAGTGCATTGCAGTGCATGCAGGGTGAGATGTGAGACAGTTTCTTTTGCTGTCTTTCACTGTTAGGGCATTACGTCCCCCGGGTTGGCTGCCCCAGTGGCACTGTGGTGTCAGGGTCTCATCCAATAAGAAGCTGGTTGGGTTCATCAGTGCCATTCCTGCTGACATCCACATCTATGACACGTGAGTATGAGGCCACATCACATCAATGCCTGCACCAGAAGCTTGAAACTCTTGAGCAGGTTGTACCAATTGTGTTTGTAAATTTTGAGAATTTTTCATTCTTCCAGTCCTTACTACAGCACTAATTCTTTTGCATCCAAAGGTTGAAGAGGATGGTGGAGATTAACTTCCTGTGTGTGCATAAAAAATTGCGCTCAAAGCGTGTCGCTCCTGTACTAATCCGAGAGATCACGCGGCGGGTCAATTTAGAGGGAATTTTCCAGGCTGTCTACACTGCTGGTGTAGTCCTGCCCAAACCTGTGTCTACATGCAGGTATCTAACTGGATTTCTGCAACACTAAATCATCAGTTTATGTTAATTACTGACATTTGTGTTATTAGATGCTAATTTGAAGCATTTCGGTGAGATTAAACCTGTTATCTGTATCTTTACAGATACTGGCATCGCTCTCTAAACCCCAGGAAGCTTGTGGAGGTTAAGTTTTCCCATCTCAGCAGAAATATGACACTACAAAGGACAATGAAGCTGTACAGATTACCTGATGTAAGCTGTTTTGTCATTTCAAAATAAATATTCTTCTCTTAAAGGAATAGTGCATCCAGAAATTACCATTAAATTGTTCAAAACCTGTATGCAGTTTTTTTTTTTTTTTTCTCTCTGGGTTTAGAATTTTATTCTATGAATTTGTTCTGTATTTTTCCTTAGAGCACTCGTACTCCTGGTTTGAGGCCAATGGGAGGTGGGGATGTGAAACAGGTGACAGCATTGCTGCAGAAACACCTGAGCCAGTTCCACCTGCGGCCTGTCATGGGGGAAGAGGAGGTGAAGCACTGGTTCCTACCACAGGAGAACATCATTGACACTTATGTAGTCGAGGTATGCGTGGCAACATTACTTTACTTTACGTTTAGTCATTTAGCAGACGCTTTTATCCAGAGCGACTTACAAATAAGAAAAAGTAACAAACTAAAAGTCAAAACTCTGTAAATACTATATATACACACACATTTAAGAAAACAAAGAAATTAAAT
>JAFVLL020020904.1:50198-128359 GCA_021397915.2 Tor tambroides | reverse complement strand
TGCCTACTAAGACCTTGATTAGCTGGCTCAGGCGTGTTTAATTAGGGTTAGAGCTAAACTCTGCAGGACACCGGCCCTCCAGGACCGAGTCTGGTGACCCCTGGTGTAATGGTATCTGAATGTAGGAATAAATTCACACTGTCGGCATATGCAGATGACGTGACTGTGTGTATCAATGGACAAAGTGATATTCAGGCTTTGTTAAATTTGTTGAAAACTTTTAAAAAAATATCTTCTGCTAATATAAATTGGAAAAAAAGTGAAGCTTTTTTAATAGGAGATTGGAAAAATGATAAACCAAAACGTCCTATTTGCTTGGAGTGGGGAAACGAAGGTTTGAATTATTTAGGAGTTTTTAATTGGGGATGAAACAGTTGAAAAAGTTAAAGGTCGACTTGAAAAATGTTGTTTAGAGGATGAGATTTAATTGCTAACCATTCTTCTCTGTGGCATAAGTTTGCTGTTTTAAATCCTCTGTTAAATTTGTTAACAAAATTACTTTACTTGAGTACTATTTTTTTCTGGAAAAATATGACTTCAGTTTCACTACATTTAAAAGACAAATATCATACTTTTCACTCCACTACATTTCTATCAAGGACCTGGAATTAGAAAGTCATTAGCAGCTTTGAAAGTCAGTGGGTGATTTTTTTTCTTCTCTAAATTGTGACTTTCTTTTTTTCAGACAGTCTATCAGTAATCACTCTTGTAGAGCTACATGAAGTGATTTCCCAGCATTTTTTGAACACTGAGCAGTTTCAAATGTGATATTTGTTTACAACAATTCCATAATAAGTTAATATTGTGGTGTATGTTAGACACATATAAGTCTTGCTGTTTTACTTTTTTGTTAAAGCAGTGTTGCTGTTGTAAAGTTGCACATCTACAGTTGTGTTGCTGGGTTTTAAAGCAGATTAGATTTTTTTTTCTTATCACTGTAGTTACAGCAATTTCAGTGACTTTTGGTCATTTGCTGGAAGTAGCTGGACTTGATTTTAAAAACAAACTTTTCAATGTCTTTGGATTAATTTTACTCACGTTACGGCACAACTTCTTCAGAGATGGGAATCTGCCCTAAGTGACCACGAGAGACTTTTATTACTGGACTATAATAACGGACTGAAGTTTGGTTTAAATTTGTTCTTAAGTTGGATGGGTACGCTGGGATTTATCTTGAACAAGTTGATTCTTTAAGTGTTGATTTTTTTTTTCCTGTGACGGAAAGCTCTTAAATAAATACTATATAATTGCTTTTAACAAGCAAATATTGAATAACAGGATAGATACACTGATACACTTGGCGTGACTTTTTTTTAATTTGAACGAAGACAAAAACAGAGTGGAGAGTCTTTTACAAACCACCATTGACCAAAAAAACAGGAGACTTACAATGGAGAATTGTTCATGGTGTTATTGCAGTCAATGCTTTTACTTCTGTTTTAAATCCTGAAAGCACTGATAAGTGTCCTTTTTGTGATGACAGAGAAACTATTTTTCATGCTTTTTTAAATTGTTATAGACTTGAACCATTGTTTTCTGTTTTAAGAGAGGTTTTTAACAATTGCAATTTTCATTTTAGGTTACAAATATGTTTTAAAGAAAAGGTTTGTGTGTCAACTGCTTAATTTTGTGGTGGGACAAGCAAAAATGGCCATCTATTTGAGTAGGAGAAAAAAAATTGAACATTGAAAATTGAATATAGAATATAGTACAAAACAGTCGCATTGTTTATTATAAAAGTATTGATGATCTGTTTTCTTTTGAAAATATTTGGAGCTGTAATGATGCTCTATGTGCCATTTTTGAAGATGAATTAATTTTCACACTTTATTAATTTGTATTGAGTGGTTACTTGATTCTTTACTTGTTGTTTGTTACTTGAGGCTATGTAATTGTAAATAGGTGAATTTTTGTAAATAAAAGCTTTTGTGAATTCAAAAAAAAAAATTGGTCGCACTTTATTTTACAGTCCTGTTTCTCATGTAAATATTATGTACTTATTATAGTGATTACAAACGCTAGGTAAAAACTAGGTACTAACCCTGAACCTACCCTTAAACCTAACCCTACCCCATGTACACCTTATATTATCAGTACTTTCTTATGTAGGTGTAAGTACATGTACTGTAAAATAAAGTTCAACCAAAAATTCTATCTCTCTCTTTCTCTGAAAAATAAGGCAAAATCTTAAATAAGAATTTGTGAATTCAGTGAAACTCAGAAAACAACTTTATATTCACATCCCTGTTGTTTCATTATTTTTTCAGAGTACCTGACGGTAGGCCTCTCGTCTGTAAAGAGGGAAAAGGGCAGTTATCTTCAGGCCACTCTTAAGTCAATCTTCTCTGCCTCCTCAGAGGAAGAGCTGGATCAAATGGTCGTAGTCGTCCTTCTTGCAGACTTTGATGTGAGCTGGATCCAGCAGACGTTAGGGAAGATTACAGATGAATTCCACACGCGGCTGTCCAAGGGTCAACTTCTGGTCATCCACGCCAACGAAGACAACTATCCTCCCCTCACAGGACTGAAGAGGAACTTCAACGACGCTCCAGACCGCGTGACCTTCCGTTCGAAGCAAAATGTGGACTACTCCTATTTGCTCCATTTTAGCAGTAATCTCTCCCAATACTACATCATGTTGGAGGATGACGTGAGCTGTTCGAAGAACTTTCTCACCAGTGTGCGTGAGCACATCGGTTCTGTGAGAAACTCAAAGTGGGTCACGTTAGAATTCTCCAAATTGGGCTACATCGGAAAACTCTACCAATCCAGAGATCTGCCCATTCTAGCCCGATTCCTTTATAATTTCTACCAAGAGATGCCCTGCGACTTCCTGCTGTCGCATTTTCACAGATTGTTGGTGCAGGATAAAGTCATTCGTTTCCGTCCATCTCTGTTTCAGCATACGGGCACTTACTCGTCATTTAAGGGGACGTTCAATCACCTAAAGGATGAAGACTTTGTTGAAGAAGTTGCCGATAACCCACCAGCAGACATCAGCACCAATATTGAAATTTATCAGACCAATACAGTTGACAAAGCTTACAGCCAAGGCTTAAAGTATTTCTGGGGTGTATCTCCTATTGGCTCAGAAAACTACATTTTAGTGGTCTTTCATGAACCGGTTCTCATCTCCCGTGTCCAAATACTAACAGGATTGGATGGGAAAGATGAGCTGGTCTATGCTGATGTGGAACTTGGAAAAACGCTGGTGAAAAAGGAGTCTGAGGTTGAGTGCTTAGGATTTGACAAGCTGGGTTCTCTTCAGCAAGGCCAGTTTAATGAACCGGCTGTTCAGAAACTTGTGCCGGCAACCGTGGCATGTTTACGAATCCGAGTCACTGCAGCCCAAACGACTTGGGTTGTCGTACGCAGGATCCAGGTCTGGACTGTTAAAGCTGACCAAAACACGTGAAATATTTCTGGTGTGCATTTGTTATCATGACTTACGAAGGCTTGAATATTTAAAGGGATAGTTCACCCAAAAATGAAAATTCTGTCATTAATTACTCACCCTCATGTCGTTCCAAACCCGTAAGACCTTCGTTCATCTTCGGAACACAAATTAAGATATTTTTGATGAATTTGGAGAGCTCTCTGACCCTCCATAGACAGCAACAAATTGCTGAATAAAGTCGTTTTTTTTTTTCTTTGCGCACAAGAAGTATTCTCGTAGCTTCGTGAAATTACGGTTGAACCCCTGATGTCACATGGATTATTTTACCGATGTCCTTGCTACGTTTCTACACCTTGATCGTGTTAATCACATTGCTGTCTATGAGAGGGTCAGAGAGCTCTCAGATTTCATCAAAAATATCTTATTTTGTGCTCTGAAGATGAACAAAGGTCTTATGGGTTTGGAACGACATGAGAGTGAGTAATTAATGACAGAATTTTCATTTTTGGGTGAACTATCACTTTAAAATAGACACATGCCTGGTAATCTGTATGTGACGGAAAGATGTCGTTACACTGCATAATTTTATAAATATTCTTAAAACAAGAAATATTTACTTTGGCATACTATATTTTCTTTAGGAAACTATATTTAAATTGCATTTATTTTTCTGTTCCCATTATAAAAATAAAATAAATGTTAATAAACTTACGTTTAACTTTAAAACAGTAAAAAAAACTCAAAACATCCTTTGGTACCTTTTTGCAAGGTCTCCCAAGATGATACATATCAAATTTTATACAAATAGGGTTAGGGTGGTAAGGGTTAAAACATCAGGCACACTGAAGGATTCGGATGAAAGTTTTTGTTAATATTTTGAATTAATTTTATTTTTATATTTTCTGTTTTCATTTTAAGTTTAGGTAAAGGTTTAGTGATTTTGTTGGATGTTTTTGTCAATTTTATTGTTTTCTTAAATATGTCTGCATAATTTATATCACAGCAAAAAACAAAAACGTGATGTCCGCACACTGATATAACTGCTCCATATATATATTTTTTTATTGCAATGAAGATCTGATGGTCGAAACACTGCAATAATTTTTTATTTATTTATTATTATTACTTTTTATGGAGCAGTTATATCAGTGTGCGGACATCACGTTTGTTTTTTGCTTTAGTTTGTCTTTTTTGTTCTGCACCTGAGCCCTATTTGGGTTTATGGTATATGTGCACCTTTTTGCATACTTTTTATTACAATTTAGTTTTAGTTTATTTAGTTTTTATTTTAGTACTTCAACTTTAAACAACAATTAGAAATGTTCACTTGACAACCAGCTGAAATAAAATGTTTAAAATTTTTTTTTAGTTTGTTTGTTATTTCAAGTATTTAGATTTTTTGTGGTTTAAGGTTTAGTTTATGTTAATAACCCTAATTTGAACTCCTAAAAAGTATGAGGTTACAAAATGTTTATAAAATCCTTTGAAGTATCAAAATATGAAGTTTCATCTCAAAGACATGGCCTGGATGTTGTGTAGTTGAGTGGAAAAATAGGATGCCAAAATTCAAAGATTATTTTACAGTCAAAACATTTAGATTTACAAGTCTTTTAAAAATAGAGGATGGTTTGTAAAGATTTTTCTGCCCCCTAGGGGTGATGACTTTAAAATATAATTTCCTACTTCCACCATTCCAAGCACCATTGAGGGGGAAAGTGCTGATGCTAGTTTACTTTCAACATGCACACACACACGTTTCCATGTTTTATGGGTTCATTCCATAGGCATAATGGTTTTTATACTGTGCAAACTGTATTTTCTATCCTCTTATCCTAACCCTTCGCCTAAACCAATAAAGCTTTCTTCTATTTTAGATGTTCAAAAAAATGTTGATTTCCAAAAAAACAGTTGTTTGGATAGGAATTTGGATATTGCCATCTTTGTGGGGACATTTTGTTCACATAACGTAAGGTTTACCTGAACCACTCACACACATGTTGGCTTTAATGGTTTATGGGGACTCTCTATAGTCATAATGGTTTTTCTGCTGTACAGACGGTATTTTCTATCACCCTACACCTAAACCTACCCCTTACAGGAAACTTTGTGCATTTTTAGATTTTCAAAAAACCTCAATCTGTATGATTTATAAGCCTTTTGAATTACGGGGACACCAAAAGTGTCCTCATAAATCACATTCACGTTGTAATACCTAAGACATACCTATGTCATTATACAAATTTGTGTCCTCATAAACCACATTAACACACACACACATATTTGTTTTTGTGAATTGTAGGGACATTCCATAGGCGTAATGGTTTTTATACTGTACAAACTGTATTTTCTATCGCATTACACCAACCCTACACCTAACCCTAAACTTTGTGCATTTTTATTTTCTCAAAAAAACTTTTGTGTCCTCATATGTCACAAAAATGCACACACACACACACACACACACACACTTGTTCTGCTATCCTTGTGGGGACTCTCATAGGCATAATGTTGTTCTGCTGTACAGACCGTATTTTCTATTGCCCTACACCAACCCTACACCTAAACCTACCCCTTACAGGAAAATTTTCTGCATTTTTACATTTTCAAAAAACTTCATTCTGTGTGATTTATAAGCTTGTTTACCCGTGGGGACCTCAATTTAGGTCCCCACAGTGACACAAGTCCCCATGAGTCTGTGTGTATTCAGGTCTAAGTCCCCACCAGGATAGAAAAAACAAGTACACACACACACACACACACACATTTGAATTAACTTAAAGGGGTCCTATTATGCTCTTTTACAAAGTCTTGATTTTGTTTTGGGGGTGTACTAGAACATGCTCTCATGCTTGGTGGTTCGAAAATCGCATTATTTTTCACACAATTTTCATTATTACAATACCTCTCTCCCCAGCCTGACACAAACGTCTCGATTAGTTCCGGGTTTGATGAAGGCCCGCCTTTCCGAAAAACGAAATGTGTTGTGGCGAACAGTTTAGACAGTGTTTCAGTATTGCCCCGCCCCTTGCCAGAACAGCAAGTTCGTCAATATTGCCATCAGTTCAGACCTCGAGAATATGAACAAGAGGATCGCGCAGAACCTTTGCACGCACGGATATTGCAAGACATATTAAAGTGGTAATGTTATTGTTGTTGTTGTTGTTGTTTTTTTGGCTAAATCACGTTTTAGATAGGATGTCAACAACAGCTTAACCCATAAGAACCCAGACCAATTTCTCCTTAAAGGAAAATTATGGGGCATATAAAACAAACCAAATGGACCACTTATAACATGTTTCTGCAGTTGTTTTTGAAATACAACCCCTGCTTGTGAAAGATCTGTAATGTTACATATATGACACATTGGGTGTTTATTTCTCAATTGAATTTTTTTTTCCTGTTTTTTTTTTCCTGTTAATTGGCTTTTCCACAACATATATCAAAATGATTACTTTTCTGGGAAAATAAAACAAAAACCTTTTTCAGAAGAAATACAGTTTTTGTATTTTATTTGCTTTGCTACCACATATTTCAAAACCACATAACTGTGACCATTAAGTTTTACAACAACTCTTTTGTAACATAACAAATTCTTCCTTTTCAGGTATATGGTTTAACCAGAAATTAATTTTTAGATTTTTTTTTTTTTTTCACAACTCGAAAATGTGTGAACTGAATAAAAATAAATAACTACCTCACACTGGAGGTCAACATGTTCAACTTGCATGTAGATTTGTTAAAATATGCTTTGAAATGAGCAGCAGAAAATATATAACACTAAAATAATTGAATCAGCTAAATTAATTGGAAAAAGCGCTCATTTTGCCATTTCTTAAAGGGATAGTTCATAAAAATGACAATTTGATGTTTATCTACTTTAGCAAGGTGTCAGGAATGTAGGTGACTTTGTTTCTTCAGTAGAACACAAACAAAGATTTTTAACTCAAACCGTTGCAGTCTGTCAGTCATATAATGTCAGTCAATGGGACTCACGGCTTTGAGAGAAAAAAAAAACAGACAACATCAAATTAAACCCTGCGGCTCCTTACGATATCCGTGCAGCGGATCAAAGGTAAAAAAGATATAAATACTGTTCAGTTTCTTGCACAGACCAATCGTTTCGTGTCTTTAGACCTCAATGTATCGTCACGAGCCTCAGGGTTGAATTTGGTTTTGTCTGTGTATGTTTTTTTGACTCTCAAAGCCGTGAGTCCCACTGACTGCCATTATATGACTGACAGACTGCAACGGTTTGAGTTAAAAATCTTTGTTTGTGTTCTACTGAAGAAACAAAGTCACCTACATCTTGGATGCCCTGGGGGTAAGCAGATAAACATCAAATTTTCATTTTTGGGTGAACTATCCCTTTAATGTGACAAATACGTCACATCAAAATTCCACCTACTTTTATAAGGTTAATAGCCCGATGTGACATATATGTCACCACAACATCTTTGTAACTTGTTTTATATCAATTTGTCCAAGAAATGTATTAAAATCAGGTTAAGAGTAATCTAGGATATGTTATTAAAATATTAGAATTGTTGCATGGGTTGAAACATGCCTTTAGTAACAAAAACAAGCGTTTTAAAAATTGGTGAAACTGCAACATGCGCTAACCAGACAGAGCATCATTTTGGAAATGTTGCCATGGCAACAAAAAATGCACACATTGTCACATGACTGAACCTGGGTGTTCATTATATGTCACTTTAGGGACTTCCTGAGTTGAAAGTGAGGGATAATGCTTTAAAAAGACCTTTCCAGATAATCACCATTGTTTGTGACACACGTGTCACCGTGGGTTCTTAAATAACTGCATTGACTATGTACAGATAAGTGCAATGGTAATATGTATTACGTTTATTGTTCTTTAATTCTAACATTTTAACATGAATTGCACTGAAACTGTTATACAGTTGAATTTATTTATACCATAGTCCCACAGACTTACACTATTTGTGGCGGCATATATAGGCAGATTAATTCTCTGCCAGTGGGAGGCGCTGTTGGAGAGCTCGAGGTTTCCCCGGTAACGCTGTACACAAAGCAGAGCTCTGCTCACAAACGCTGCTTTATCAGACCTTATATGCAAGATGAAATGAAAATGACATACAAAATTTTCTGAAAACAGTTGATTTCCATCAGAAATACAGTGATATAAAAACACCCGCACTTGGTTTTGATTTTGAAACATGCAGCGCTCAACCAAGCTTCTCCCCACCCCTCAACCATTCAAATTTCCATAGGCAGGATTTACAATTTGTGATGTCACAAATACAGGAAAACAACTTTGTAGTCCAAACGAGCCGTTCATTGTAATTGTTGAAAAGGGATTTTTTAAAAACGAAATATCTCCCTTTGGAGTGGACTTTGAGATTTGTAACTTTGTAGATAATTTTATGCCCAAACATACACACTACACACTGACTAAAATTCAAAACGTGAAAAAGCATAATAGGACCCCTTTAAGATTGCTCAGTATTTGGGGAAAAGGATACATTTTCTACCAAAGTGTCATGTTGTATTGAATTTACGGTGTTTCTGGCAATCAGCATGTGTGCTTTACTGAACCTAACGCATGATATTAACGCTTGTTGAGCGCTGTATGTTCTCTGAGCATCTGTACATGCTGTAATTGAACAGCTCAGCATCACAGACTGATATTTTCACTCTCTGAATATGAGTGTGTTCCCTGTCAGTTATTGCATCTTTTTTTCCATAATTTTGCTAAACTGTTTACTCAACTGTTGTCGATGACAGACAATTAAACTAGATTCATGTTTCTCATGCACTTTGTCATCTTATTTCTCTCACATAGTCAGATACTTTCAACTCAAATCAATATTTCATGTCCATTTCTGTGCTTATTGTTAAGTGGCAGTGTAATAAGCAGGATCATTTGCAGTCTGATGGTCATTATTGCAAAATAAACCACTTCAGGATGGTACTTCACATTGCATTATGGGTCTAATTTGAGATAATGACATACTAACTGTACTGGGTTGTCTTTATGAAATGTATGTGCACTACTGTATATATCTGAAACCACTAGTGAAAATACTTCTAATACTTTGCATTTGTATAACTTAAATTGTATAAACTGTTTTAGAAGATATGAGACTGGCATAACAATTTGAATAAAAAGTGTAAAAATTGCAGAATCTGAAATATTTCTTATTTTACATCATTATGTTTATACACACACACACACACACACACATATATATATATATATATATATACGTACACACACACACACACACACACACACATATATATATATATATATATACATATATATATACATACACACACACACACATATATATATATATATACATATACACATATATATATACGTACACATATATATATATATATATATATATACATACACATATATATACATACACACACACACACATATATATATACACATGTATATATACACATATACACACACACACATATATATATATATATATATATATATACACACACACATACACACACACATATATATTAGTGCTGTCAAACAATTAATCGCGATTAATCGCATTCAAAATAAAAGTTTTTGTTTACATAATATATGTGTGTGTACTGCGTATACTAATTTTGTATATATAAATACAAACACATTCATGTATATATTTAAGAAAAATATGTTGTTTATATATTAAATATACTTAAATATATAATATAAAATATAAGAATATAAATATATAAATGTATATACATGTAAATATTTTCAAAATACATATATGCATGTGTTTGTATTTATATATACATAATAAATATACACTGTACACACACATATATTATATAAACAAAAACTTATTTTGGATGCGATTAATCGCGATTAATCATTTGACAGCACTAATATATATATATATATATATATATATATATATATATATATACGTACACATATACATACATACATTATATATATATACACACACACACACACACATATATATATATATATATATATATATATATATATATATATATATTAGTGCTGTCAATCGATTAAAAAAATTAACTAATTAATCGCACATTTTTCTGAAATTAATCGCGACACCGCATTAATCCTGAACTTAACATTAAAGTTTTTAAATATACTTTTATATATCAATAATTTCACATTCAATCTTCAATTTAATGTACAAACAACATAAAGACAGTATATTTTTAATTATTTGTTTAATGGCATCTTTATTTTTATGACTGAAGGTCAGTATCAATGAACCCAATACTACTGATTTCTCTATAAAATTGCCCCCCCTCCATATTTAACTACTGACTATAGCCATTCAACATTAAAATATAATTGTAGTACTAATACTGAATATTTATTAGACTTTAAAAAAATAAATTCTAATTTAAGTGAACTTAAAACAATCTTCACATAAACCCATTATAATAAATGTCATATTACCTGTGCCCTTCAGCAGAAATACAGAAATTGAAATTGAAGTTATCAAACACTAAATTCTAAAATTAAATATAGATGAATCCTTAAATCTAAAAGTTATTTTTTCCTCTTTTTTTCTTTGTCCTTTGATGAACAGACATCACAGCAGCTGGTTATTAGGTTATTTTGGCTGTTATTTCTTTAAGAGCTGCCGCTGAACATGACGCGAATCTGATACGCATCGTATTTTCTCTCAACCCTTTCTACCTTTTCTGACAGGTCTTAAAGTCTATCAATGAACTGACGAGTTGATTCGAGTGTGTTAGATGACGGAGACAGAGCTGGCCTGCTCCAGGACAGTTTTGAAAACAATTTCAGAGACATAAATGTGACTTAAATGTGACTCATATAAAATATATTACATGCATGCACAGTTTTAAGGCAGCTTTACTCGCCTTTTTGGTAACTTCATGACTTCACTGACTACATCATTGCATGCACGTAGTTTATTTCGCGCAAATAGCGCAAATAGCCCGTCTTGTTGGCAAAGGCTACTTATACTAACTGCGCCCACTAACGTGTGATTGAGTTACTCAACATTAATAAAAGACGCCTATACAGTATCGGCTACAGTGGCGCAGGTGGTAAGATACGTGCTCTTTGACGCGAGCGACCCGAGTTCGAGTCCTTCTTTTGCCGAACTTTTTTTTCATCTCATATTGCATCAAAAAGGCATTTTTTAAATAAAAATGAAGGAAATAATCAAAAAGTTGAAAATAAGTGTATCGGGTAGGGTTAGGGTAGGTGTAGGGAAGGCTTTATTGTCCCAATAAGGTGGAATGCATTTAATAATTTGAATTAAAATGATAATTTACACTCAGTACGTTATTATTGCGTACTGTTTTATAATGTACGACAATACTGAGGTGCAGATAATTGCCACTATTTGCAATAAGTAGTATAAATAGTGATAGCACCTGTATATTTTAACATAGTGTAAATAGAATCTATAGCTATTTGCACTTAGTGTAAATAGCATCTATCGCTAAAAAATATGCTATTTGCACTTAGTGTAAATAGCATTTAATTGCTATTTACACTGAGTGTAAATAGCATCTATCGCTATTTACACTCAGTGCAAATAGCCGCTGCCTATATATATACACACACACACACATACATATATATATATATATATATATATATATATATATATATATACACAGTATCTATAAACATTATGATGTAAAATAAATATTTCAGATTTTGTTTGAAATAATTGTGATTGTTTACTGTTTTTGAAAAAGTGTCAAATCAAAATACAGAAATTGATCAAGGCTAATCAAAACACAGAAATATTACAGTATAGTTTGAATATATTTTAAAATAATACTGTACATTTCCAAAGGTTTGGGGTAAGTATGATTAAAAAATGAAATTGACATTGGAAATGTTTTTTGATCATCAAATCAGCATATTAGAATGATTTCTGAAGGATCATGTGACACTGAAGACTGGAGTAATGATGCTGAAAATTCAGCTTTGATCACAGGAATAAATTACACTTTACAATATATTACAATAGAAAATAGATAATTTAAAGTGTAAAAACATTTCACATTTGTTTTTACTATATTTTTGATCAAATAAATACAGCCTTGGTGAGCAGAAGAGACTTCTTTAAAAATCTTCATTATTCCACACTTTTGACTGCCAGTGTGTGTCATATATAGTCGTATATTCAGTATGTATAGTGGTATATGTATTGTAGGTATTAAATCTGAAATGAATCTACATGTTCTCCTTTGACCTCTGACCTGGGCTGAAATGCGGTCTGCTGGCTGACCGCTCTCAGCTGTCCCTCAGAAGATATGGCTGAGGATGGGTCATGTATCCTTGTGACCTAGTTTTCTCCCTGGAGCGCCCAGCGTGTATCACGTTGCCCTCTAGCGTTAACTTCCACGTCTCTAGTTCAACGTGACCAGGTCGACTTGTTGGCAGCATACTGTGAATGTAACTGATTGCACAACCATATATTGTCCTCCTGGCATCCTTTGAGCGCCACTGAGAATCTTTCAGCTATAAAGGGCTCAAATAACATCCTAATTATATAAACTCTGCTAACCCCGACACTGTGATTATTGAGGCTGACAGTGCACTAAACATAGACTGATTCAGTTACAGTCACCTGGAATCAATGCCTGACCCCACGCTGAGCTGTTTTCCTTCGGTCTGTCATATTTCACTGCTCGATTGATCTGAACTTTTGTATTTTTAACATCAGTTTGAAGGTTTCTTTGCAGTGAAGTTGAATATGTTTCTTAAAACTGATTGAGAGAGGGCTGTATGGATGTGAGACTGAAGTGGTATAATGTAAATAGTTAAAATAGTACTTTAATATTTTCATTTGATTGTTTTTAGTCTGCTATGTGTAAACTGTACATTGTTTTGCCAGGTAATATAAAAATATGACCCATGTAGACATACTGATTTTATTCAAGTCACAAGTATTATAGTAATACAGTATATATTTAACCTAACAGGTTGATTCATATTAATACGAATCAACCTAAATAAACATACGCAAATATTTTTAAGGGTCAAAACAGGTAGAAATAGATTCTTAAGTAATATCAGCAAAATTGCACTTTTCATATCATATATCACCCAATTATTTTACCTTTTTTCCCCCCATAAATAAGGCTTTTTGGCTGTTAAAATTAAGTTATTTTATTCAACTTTGCTGTTTATTTTACCTTTCTTTTTCTTTTCTTTCTTTTTTCCAAACAGAAGTACTGTTCAAAGAAGACATATTCTAATAAAATTCTTAAATATTAGCCACTAACCAATTTTTTTTGTATGTTTCTTGAGATTTTAAAAACTATTTGAGAATAATTAAACATTTTGTATTGCAATGTGTTATTACATGTTAATTAATAGTCATAAAGTCATAAAAAGAACAATATGTACAAGCTGCTCAGAAACAATTACATTAATACAAGTTTATAATTCATGACCCATAGTTTTTAGATATATGTCACAAGCATAAAATGATTCATTCTGGTTTTATCTGTCTGATCGGTTGACCAATTGAGGTTTCGTTCAGGTGTCATGATGAATTATACAATGAAAACATATACAGATCTAATGACAGGAGAACCAGAGTTCAATAGTTCATTAAACACTTTCTTCTTGTAATAAAATGTTTATAACAACATTGTAACATTTTATAATTCTAGCTTAATACTTCTTTAATGTACATCCAAAAAGGAACTATTTTAATGGTAAGCTAATGGAGTCAGATTTATTCTGTCATATAAATAATTAGACAAATAATATTTTAGTTTTAAATATAATTTAAAAATAATTTTACTGTGTTGTATACATATGAAGTATTGATCTGTTAAGCATATATTCATATCTAACTCTTTTACTGGTTTTTTTTTTTAGCTCTTTTGACTGTTTTATTTTTCTCTGTGTTTGAGTGAGGTTTTTGCTATAGCTGAGGTTTGGAAGCATGCTTTGAAAGCACATGTCCCAGCGGCCGAGAGCGAAGCATTAGCGAGGATTAGACGCGCAAAACACTGTCCAGGTGAACAAGGAAACACGTGAAACACACACAGCCCCTTTTACCCAACAAAACTGGGACAAGAAATGCAACAAGGACATGACTGATAATGAATCAAAACCGGCCAAAAGTAAAGTCTGATGCAGACAGAAAACAGCCATTTCAGTAAGTCTGTGGAATTTGCTAGAACTCTTTCCGATCTGTAATCAAATTGTTAAAATACAATTATTTTTAAATGCAATGTCACATTTGCAATCTAATCAAATGCAAGATGTTTTCCTCGATTTTCATTCGCAGGCATTTGTTTGAAATGATAAATAGCGATGCATAATTACCAGTTCCACCGAACTCTTGCTGTTGATAGATCAAGCGATGCATCCTTTCGGCCCGGTGTCACGTTGATTTCCATTGTGGAGGATCAGCCCGAAGACCCTCCCTCCCTGCACCGCAAGATAAGAGGCACACCGATCATTTGGGATTAGTATGAGTCTAAAAGCACACCAGGAACTCTGAGCCAATCAAAATCTGACTTACATGAAGGTTTCTCAACAGCATTGATCAGAACATCAGGAAGATTTTGAGCTGGTTTTGGAGTTTGGAGAGGCGTCGGATGAAGATGAGGATGTTCTTTTGCAGTCTGCTGTTTGTGTTGGGAGGAGATGTTCTCCTGGCCTGCTCTCTGAAGAACTACACGCTGTATGTGGAGAGACACGAGTGCGGTCACTGCATGGCCGTCAACACCACCATGTGCAGCGGAATGTGCTTCACACAGGTAAGAGCCGGACAGTTTTCTTAGATCTTAGAAAACTGACCAGTTCGGTACCATAGATAAGCAGGTTTCTTGTTATTCCCTGTTTGAGGCATTTTTGACAATGAAGTGCAGTGATGCATCTGATTTTAAAATATGAACAAATAATTAAGACATTATTGAATATAATACTACAAGCTATTTAATCAAAAAATGAACAGTATCTTATTTAAAAAAAAAAAATTGAGTGTAATTTTTCTAGCATATGCTTTTTGTGTGTGAGAAAGAAAAAGAGAGACAAAGATTCATATGAAAGAGAGAAAGTGAACCATAAAAATGACTTATAAATGACTTGTTTTGAGGCATAACACACGGCATATACGTGAAACACCAATAAAAAGAACAGTTATCTTTCATTAGTCATTTTATGTTTTGTCCATGTTGCTTATGAATCAAAATATCAGAAGATGACATGTGAAATCAGATAACAATAATGTCACATGCAATCTTCATTAAATATATAAAAAACAAAACAAAACAAAAAACTCAATAGATGATGGACAATTTGGACAAGACGAGGCTTTATGGAAATGTGGAATATAGCTTTTCATTTCTTGTTTTTATTATCTTGGATTTTTTCTTGGCACATTTTGTCACTGATTTAAGAGAAATCAGTATAATAAGAAATATATACTTTATTACTACATAATAAGCAATGATTAGTAAGAGTATAAATAAATAACAAACAATAATTAGTAAGAAGTATATTTATATAATATTTAGCTTTATAATATATTATAAACATTAGATTATTACATACAGTATATATTACTATAATATTTGAAATATGTGACAATGGACCACAAAACCAGTCATAAGGGTCAGTATTTTGAAATTGAGATGTATAGATCATCTGAAAGCTTAATAAATAAGCTTTCCATTGATGTATGGTTTGTTAGGATCAGACAATATTTGGCCGAGATACAACTATTTGAAAATCTGGAATCTGAGGGTGCAAAAAAATTAAATACTGAGAAAATAATCTCCTTTAAAGTTGTTCAAATGAAGTTCTTATCAATGCATATTACTAATCAAAAATGAAGTTTTGATATATTTACAGTAGGAAATTTAAAAAATATCTTCATGGAACATGATCTTTACTTAATATCCTAATGATTTTTGGCATAAAAGAAAAATTGATAATTTTGACCCATACAATGTATTTTTGGCTATTGCTACAAATATACCCCAGCGACTTAAGACTGGTTTTGTGCTCCAGAGTTACATATTATATATACACTACAGTGTGTATTTTGTGTATGTGACAGGACACAAACGTGAGGGGATTTGTGGGCAAGCGTTTCCTGATTCAGAAAGGATGTATGCATCGTTCTCTGGTCTATCATTCTGCTAAGATGCCTGGCTGTCCCGTCCACATTGACCCGCTCTTCTTTTATCCGGTAGCACGCCGGTGCCGCTGCACAAAATGCAACACTACCAAGAACGAGTGTGTCTACAATCCAAAACACACTCCCAGCAAATGCTCCGAGCACCTGCGTGCCGTCTGAAACCAGTCGACCAGGGGCTGCCCTCCTCACGATGAGATTAGTTTTCTTCAATAACATTTCTTAATGCTTTATTAGAAAGTGTTTCTGAATTCAGGGATAGAAAGCATAAACAATATGGTTGGTTTTGTAACAATGTTGTATATGTAATATATACACACACATACAAAACTCAGCTATAATGTCTTGCAGATGAGAGACGGTCTTTGTTGTGGTTCTCCTGTCTGTATCTTTTTCACTATAAATGTCTGCATTAATCACTCAAGTCTCATTTACTGTAACTCATAATATCATTTACTACTTTTTTTTTTAAACAAGCAAAGGCTTCCTTTTTACTAGACTAGAGAAAAAAAACACCATTACCAAAACACCTATATATATATATATATACTAAACAAAAATAACAAATATGAATCTCCACAATAATAAAATAAAATATTCTTACATTGACTTTGATCTTTAGTGTATAAGAGCAATTCAAAATTTGACTTTTTAGGTTGCATCAGAGAGGCTTGTAGAATATATTTACAAATTAATAGCATTATTTGAATGTTTCAGAAATGTGTCAGAAACAAAATATTTCTAAAAGAAATTTGGCAAAATTGTATTTTAAGCTATTACTGATTGATGATGATGGCTTACACGTTTTATTACGAAATAAGCAAAGTATATAAATAATCTTGTGAAAACTGAAAAATAAACATTAATGATAAAATTTGGTCTGACATTGTCATATTATGAAAATTGCATGTAAATTTGGGATTTGTGTGATTTTTGTTTTCAGAAACAAAAAAAGGTTTTTAATCATAACTATCACAATCTGTTTTTACAATCTGTTTTTAATTCATTAGGCTATAACTAAAAAGCAGAACAGATACTAAAAAAACCTCTAATTATTATATGGTCATAACATATATTGTAGTTTTCCAGTATAAACAAAAACACAGTATAAACACAGATGTTTTTGTTTTGCAGTTTGTGACAGTGGATACAGTGGAAAAAATAAATGAATAAAAAATAAAGATATTTTATACTATTTTTTTATACTATTTTTCTAGAGCTGATTTTTCAGGATGTATCAGTGTTAGTCTTAATTAACAGCTTTTTGTGGCACATTAAAAGTCCTTTAGTGAGTTAACAGAAAGTGTGGAGCGATCAAGGCATATAGCAAATAGTGGGATAACAAACAACAGTCATTTTATGCAAAATCACATTCAGCATTTAGCAAATGTCAAGAATTCCCACATTCAAAACACTGACATGTTATCCAAATGTATTTCTGTTCTGTTAAGAAGTTTTACATACATTTTTATATGCCATTTATTGTACTTTATTTGTCCAGCCTGACATATTGACTTAATGTTGTTTAAATTATTGTGATTTTTAATTTTACTTAATCAAAGACGTACATAATAAAATTGAACTAATAGTAAAATCTGGTTAAAGTTAAATACATTTTATTTCAGTCAACATTTCTAAAAGTTAAAACACAACTTTGTATAAATATGTATTTGTTACTATTTCTTGAGTGCACTAGGTTAAATGTTATTGTATATATGTTTTCACTTACGTGAACATTTAGTGTAACAGCCCCATTTTACCCACAATTAGACATTTCACATTTTAGCCTACCTAAAATGGTGCGAGTACCTTGGGTGTATGTTTACAAATAAAAAAATATGGATCTCTAATATGTACATTAAAGAGAGTGCAGCATTGAGGGTCAAAATCTATCATTTAAATCTATAATGTATTGTCCTGACTTTCATTGCGTTCCTCTCTAGTGGTTTATGGAATATTTATTACAGGTGTATCTATAATTAGATTAAGTAAGATTAAAGGGTCTTACAATTGGTTGAAGTGTCTCGATGAAGGGCACAATGATATTTCTTGGAGAGAATCGATAATATTTCCATCCAGGAACAGTAACCTTCTATTTAGATCAGTACTATTTATATATACTATTATACTACCATTTATAAAGATGTACCTATTTCTGATTCAAATATGTTCACTGTTCCTTTATGGTTTTACAACAAGCAACTGAATAACAAAAATGTTACTCTTTCAGTGCTTCAGGATGAGGCAACTATACAAAACCACAATCACAATTAAGTGAAAAATAATTAATAATATTTATTTTATGTAAATCATCTTTTCTGTAAATCACATAAATGTAAGTTAAAGTTTAAAAATAAATTCTTGCACAATAAATATCATGTTAACATTTGAACATTTCTGCACAATAAAAGCGGAAGTATATAAAATACTGTAGAAGACAAAAGCAACATAAACCTAACTTACACTTCTCACATACAATTTAATAAAAGTTACACATCTGTACTATGAAGGTTTTTGTAACAGTAAAGTAGATACAGTAAAATAATTTAGAGTCATTCATGTAGAACATTCTAGACGTGTAAGAGCTTGCTTTGGAAGAAATCCAACATTCTTTAAAAAAATCATATTTTAAAAATGTCTCTTTTTTTCGAAGACTTACTCTAAAACTTACAAACGCATTTAAAAATGTACTAATCTAAAATCCCTAAACATGCATGCAAGCTTGTATGCAGTAGTGTAAGTGTCTCTTGCATGCAAACTGTAAGGAGATCCTGCTCCTCTGATTGGCCGTGCAGTCAGTCACAGCGGAGACACACAGTGAGGGAGTGAACGACCGGTGTTGCCTGAGGCTCCTGGGAGGGGTTACCGTATATAACCCCTCTCTGCTGCTTTGCACAGTGACTGCGCCTCTGTCTACCTCAGTCCTCAGACCAAAGCACAAACCTCTCACCATGGCTCAACAACCAATCAGGTATGAACCAGAACCACTGTTTGTTGTGTGTTGTGGCCAATAAAAACCCCTTTTGATGCTGCTGTATTGTTGTAGTTGTCAGTTTAAATCTTATACACATTAGGACATATTAGGGAAGTGTTGCAAGTAAGCGAATGTGTCAACCTGACATTGCCTTGCTTCTTTTGACCTTTTCTTCTATGCTTTCAAAGCAATGCCTTGATTTCGTATCATTGTTAAATGGAGGAATGGGTTAGAAGTGAATGAATTCAGTAGGAATACAACGGCTATGATTTTTTGAGGTATTGATTCATTAGTTTGCTCTCTTATGTTTCTCCCAAGCCTCCCTGCCAAACTCATCAATGGTGGAGTTGCTGGACTGGTGGGTGTTACCTGTGTGTTTCCTATAGATCTTGCCAAGACAAGACTCCAGAACCAAAGAGGAAGCCAACAGGTTTACAAAAACATGTATGTTTGCATTTTTGCAAAATTTAGTTGATTTTAATTTCAACGCAAAGCAAAAAAAAAATTCACTTTAATCCCTACACTGAACACTTACTGCAAGTTCGCTCAACCATAAACAAGACAGCATTTTCTTAGAAAGAGAGTTCCTGGGAATAATTGAGTTAATTACCTGTCATGGAGGTATGAAACTAATTTTTCTTTCTCAGAAAACTATGGATTAGTGAAAAGGATGCGGCTTATTCAGTATTCATTCTATAGTTTTATCTCAGTATAATAACATAATATTATTTTGATTAGGATGGACTGTCTGATTAAGACTGTTCGATCTGAAGGATACTTTGGAATGTACAGAGGTAAGTGGTTTTAGAAATTTGATAGAATTGACTTTGACATTCATCTTTTCTTAAAATCTAAAGCCCCCGAGGACATCTTCATGATGCAACATAACTTGCATGTCAGCACTTTACACCATCTACATAGAGTTGTGAGAGGCACCAATCCAAAGCCAATCCAGTCCAAAGCTGTTGGGTCCTTGACTTACTTTTAAATATTTGGTATAGTTTGCAAAGTTCTACATTTGCAAACAAATCTTAAAAATGTTGTTGTTGTTGTTTTATTATGTATAGATTCAGTGTCAGGAATTATAAGAGGGTCCAAAGCAGGAATTTCCTCCCAAAATTTTGAACTTACCAAAATTTTCATTCAAATTTTTCAAAATGTTCCAAAATTCCTACAGGTGCAGCAGTCAACCTAACACTGGTGACTCCTGAGAAGGCCATCAAACTGGCTGCCAATGATTTCTTCCGTCAGCAGCTCAGTAGGGGAGAGTACGTTCCCTCCGCTTCTATCAAGAAATTGTACAATACTCAATAATATTGAAATTAAAGGAAGGGTTGAATGATCCTCACCTGTGTTTCAGACTCAAGCTGAGCGTGTTTCAGGAAATGTTGGCTGGCTGCGGGGCAGGGATGTGTCAGGTCATTGTCACAACCCCAATGGAAATGCTCAAGATCCAGCTTCAGGACGCAGGACGACTTGGTGAGGCATAAATACTGACCCAGGTTCACCTTCTATTCATCGTTTTCAATACCCTTAATATTCATGATGTAATCAATCACCAAATCAGTGAATACGTCCTCTTGTTTATGTCTTTCTTGTATCTAAAACTTGTTGAATGCTCCTCAACAAACTTTGTATTTGTATTTAGGTCAGTGGTTCTCAACTCCAGTACTGGGGACCAACTGCTCTGCAAATTTTGTATGTCTTCCTTATTTAATGCACCTGATTTAGATCATCGGCTTGTTAGAAGAGAGCTCCATGAACTAAGTATGTCAGATAACAGAGACATACAAATTGTGCAAAGCACTGGATCCACAGGATTGGAGTTGAGATCCACTGATTTAGTACACTTGTAAGGTTCCCTTTGTGCAGGAAGTTACTTGACAGTCTGTGCCATCTTTTCCATTCAGTGGCCCAGCAGAGGAAGTTACCCGTGCTCCACACTGTGAAACTTGGGACAGCCAGTCCGGTCCTGAACTGTTCATACAATGTGGGTCCCGTGTCTTCAATCAGGAAAGTGTCAGCCATTCAGATTGCCCAGGAACTGCTTCGCACAAAGGGCATCCAGGGACTTTACAAAGGACTAGGAGCAACGCTCATGAGGTACGACTCCATACTTTAAGGTAAATGTAAGGGCAGTCTATTCCAAATTCAATCCTCTTGCTCAATCTGTGGTTCAAGCACCATATAGATACCACAAAGAAATATTGGTGTAAAGCAGGGGAGTCCAATCCTGCTCCTGGAGGGCCACTTTCCTGCAGAGTTTAGCTCCAACACATGTGCATGGAAATTTCTAGTGATCCTGAAGACCTGGTTCAAGTGTGTTTAATTATGGCTGGGACTAAACTCCACTGGAGCAGGATTGGACACCCTTTGTGTAGCATGATTGACCCAAGTTGGACTTGCCCCTTGATCAACATCCTTGTTAATCCCGGAACAACATTGCCATTGAATGATCCAACCTTAGAGTCAAGTTATGTCAGAGTTAGAGCCTTGAACAATTTTCTTAGTAGCCTAACATTCCTCTCAGGTTATGGGGTAGGTGGGTGATCAGGGCTGTATTTGTTGGCTAGGTACATTTGACAAAGGATGCTGATCCAGGAACGTCAAACTTGTGCAAGTTATCTCTCGAGACATTAGTAAAACAGACCTTGGGTCTTCTTCTTACAGGGACATCCCTTTCTCTGTGGTTTACTTTCCGCTGTTTGCCCACATCAACAAGCTGGGCAAGACATCTGAGGATGACGATGTGCCTTTTTACTGGTCTTTTATTTCGGGCTGTGTGGCTGGATGTACAGCGGCTGTGGCAGTCAGTCCTTGTGACGGTGAGCCTTCAAGTTTTGCTGAAGAACACCTGTTTGAGTAGATGTTAGTGTATGTGCAAAGACTAAGGTTGATCCCATCTCTATCCAGTTGTGAAAACCCGGCTGCAGTCACTGAATAAAAGTGCAAACGAAGACACCTACAATGGCGTGGCAGACTGCATCAGGTAAAGCAACCCGGATAATGGACATTCTGGGAAAAAGAATCTGTAGCCAATAATGCGATTTTCTATTAATGATGATTCCACTTTTTCTTCCTACAGAAAGATAATGCGCAAAGAAGGGCCAACTGCTTTTCTGAAGGGTGCAGGCTGCAGGGCGCTGGTCATTGCTCCACTCTTTGGAATTGCTCAAGTGGTTTACTTCATCGGTGTTGGGGAGTTTCTCTTAGGACAAACCCCATTCAACCTTTACTCTGTCTAAGCTATGAAACCACCTGAATTAAACTTTAAAGACCAATGCAGCTATGATGCGACTAATTATCTGAGAACAAACCAACCTGCTCTCTTGACAATTTGTAATAATTTGTAAGAGATGGCAAAATTGTTCAAACCTGGGTCATGCAAAAACATAACCCAAATCTGCTTTACTATTACAGAAATCTGGAAAATACCTATAAAGGTTAAATATTTCTATATGAACCAAGTTATAGGACATCATACACTCTCAGAAAAACACTGGGGTGGTACTCTTTCAAAACATAGGCCTACTAATATCTATCACTTAAGTACCACTTTTAAGGTACTACTATGCACTCTTTAGGGGTAAGTAAGATACAGAAATGTGCCTTTTAAATAGGGTACAATTTCGCCATCTCACACAAACTATTATGTGTTGGATAATTGTTCGAGTGTGTTGAAACAAATGGTTGTTGGAGAAGAGTGTTAATGGCTTAGAGTTTAAGTTCATGTCTTTACATGCTACCTATAGCATATTCAACTGGCTTATTCAAGAAGCTATATCATTGCACATGATTGTTTCTTTTTCTTTTGGAAATGTATGGTCAGAGAAGTCAGATTTATCCTCAGTGAGGGTTGATTTGAAAGCGTATGGCCATGACTCATGCACTCAAAGGGCCAGAAAATCGTGTAATATCTTTTTTTTATACATATGTCCTCCATTAACAGTTCTGTCTTACCTTTCTTGTGACATTTTGTATATGCACAATATAACGGAGGCACTGCTGATTAATGTGGACATTAGCATGGAGACATACCTATGAGGACATTGTTATACAATATACATGACTCCGAAGAGACACACACAGAGACAGGATGTTTGATTCCTGCTGAAGTAAGGGTTTACCCTTTACAGAATTAAAAAACATTCTGTTCAACCTAACCTTGTTAAACTGTCATGCCTGTATAAACATCTTGAACCATTCCAGACACTGGGATTTGAGTGTGCTAAACAGAAGAAATATGGAACAAAACTATTTGAACAGTGGTTTGACACAAGGACCATAACTAAAATATATGTGTGTTTTGTTCTTGTTAATTCCACAATGTTCCTAATTTTGTTGTTAGTGTGTGCAAATACATTTCAAAAAGATTCTTGAAAGTTCTCAGTTGTTGTTGTTTTTTTTTTGATAAGCTATTAACACTCCTAATAAATTTGGCTATGATTTAAAATAGGAACACATTGAACATAATACATTAACAAACCATTTTGAAGATACGTGTAAAGTATGTAAAGATGACTGATCTGCTTTGTAAGTAAGGTAGTGCAACCTAACAAAACTAACTGAGACCTAGGTTCAGACTAAATAAGTAAAAACAGATATAAAACGCCATTAATTGTGAGGTTCAGTTGTACTCAAGCCTGTAAACAAACCTTGTCCTTAGAGCTTATCAGTATTGAAGTACAAAAGCTCAAAACAGCCAAAATCAGAAGAATAAAAGTTGTCGTATGCCTTATATTGTGTGCTTTATTAAAAAATCACACATTTAAATAACGCATGAGATGCAGTCAGAAAACTCATTCTAAAGTGCATCTAAAGTGCTTGGTGAGTGTTAACTAAGAACACATCTGTGTTGGTGAAAAGTGCAAACTGTGCACTGCAGCTGAAACTTTAGCCTGATTCTGCCTTGGTGCTTCCTGCATAGCATGCACTTGCAGCTGACGTGAATTTCATGCCAGAAACACAAGGCAAAATGAAGTCCTGCTAAAGTGGTGATGTGGCCAGCATGACTGTAATTTATTTATGAAATGAAATAATTTAAAAATGAGATTCAGTGTAATTACAATGTAATTTACAATAAAAATCTGTTTATTTTTGTAATTTCTCTATTTAAAGTCATACAGTAATTCCTGCTGGATATTAATACAATTACAAATGGAAGTGACATTTCTATTTGACTCTGGTGCTCGTGTAGCAAGGAATACAAAATAATTTTCAAAAATGAATACATTTCTAAGCTTTTATGGGAGGTTTAGGGAGAAACCTTTTTTTTTTTTTTAATTAATTCTCAGAAAGATTTACTGAGGTGTTGGCAAACTCTACTTGGTGGGTCTAAATAACATGACAAAACTGCATGATCTATATTTAGAATGAATTGAGTAGCAGAGGCTTTACTTTACACCTACTGCCAAGCTAGTGCCAGATTCATACTGTGTGGGTATTCACACACACACACACACGCACACACACACGCACACACGCACGCACACACGCACACACGCACACGATATAAGACTCAAGCCAATGTCATGTGATACAACATGTATTCGATTGTGCTACTAACATTTCACTTCCAGAGCCTTCAATTGCAATCAGTTAAAAAGACAACCAGTACTGATGTCATTTGATGAGGGGGCCAACTAGGGTCCTGTGGAAAATCCTAGTCAGTCTGCTCAGAAAACCCGGGCCACTCATAAAAAGTTTAATTTAACAGACAAGCCTGACAACCAATCAGCAACATGAACACAAGTAACTGGCAAAAACCCAAGAATCAGAAACTTCAAACAAGTTTATTTGTTCTCGTGCTGCAGTGTTCCTGAGAAACTTGAATGCTGTTTTGAACTTGTTCTCCAGAAAATAAATTAAACACACAAATTATGAACACTAACATCAAAAGGCTGCAGTGTTATGTTTACAGTACAAAAAAATCTCAACATTGTTTACACAAAGTGTAGGAATAACACACTAAAAATAGTTTACAACAGAGCCTCTGCTCGAAAGCCACACTACATGCTCCATCTAGTTATTTTACAGTCTGAACAGGGTTGTTTTGGGTATGAGGACAGATCTACATCAACATTGAATGTGAATGGAACACTTGTTTCTTGTGTTACTCTCTGTTAGCATCGACTACGACGTATCCTAATCGCTACTCTAATGCCACTTCAACTTGAGGAACTTCAGCAGTGACGCACCAGCAGAAATATATCTGACCAACCAACGGCTGCCCCATTATAAATAATAAAAAAGAGATTTCGTCCCTTTTCCAATCCTTTCATTCAAAAACTTTCAACCAAATACTAAGTTGTCTTTTCGGATAGATAAATAAAAAAGGCACCTTCAAATGCAAAATATGAAACAAAAGTTGTTGTACACTGGCCAAAACTGCCTCTATACACATTAACCGCACAATACAGATGTTCATGATCGCTACAGCTACAATGACAACTTATGAAACTCACCGATATGTACATAGAATTTAAGACTGAAGATACACTCACATTTACTGTTGCTCGGCAAAATTTCACAGGCGAAATCCAGTCATTTCAATGGGAATGTGCATGTTTGGGAGTTTCGAGTGAAGGCGAATAAGTTCCCTACCTAGATTTCGCTCATGTTCAAGTTGGTCATGCAAATCATGACTTCTGTGTGAGCTGCATTATTGACAATAGGCCATTTTTGCCTGCAAAATTTTGTCGAAATATCGCTAATGTGACCGCGTTGAGACTGTAAGTACATCTGGACTGAACCAGTTTCAGTTCAGTAAAGTTATGTGGCAAAGTTGACTCATTACAACTTCGAGATACTTCAGTGTTCATTCCAGAATCCTGAAATTTGATCATCTGAAACTGAAGAAGAGTTGACCATTTTTTTGTCCAACATCAAAATTTTAGGTTAAAAATGTGGGGTTCAATAATGTGAGACCTCATTGAAAATCTGGGAAACAAAATCTAATTTAAACCTCAAAATAGGACATATGGCGCAGATGTGCCTCGAGTGACCTGAGTTCCTTTCCTGATCCTGTTTCCCTCTCTCATTACTTCCTGTCTCAACTTCAACATCCTATCCAATGAAATCACAAAAACTACTAACTAAAAAAAGAAACTCACTAATTATATAAGTCAATGTGTGTGCAAAGAATTCACATGGACAGTCTCCCAATTATTTTAAAGTCAACCAATGCATTTATAACTTATTCATGCAATTTATATAAACGCATGTTGAAATAATAAAAATAATGACTCTTCAGTAACACCTTATTTTAATGTGTCCTTGTTACATGTTACACGTACTAACTATTAAAATAACAACAAAGTATGCATAATTGCATGCAAGTAACTCTAAGCCAAACCCTAACCCTAACCATATAGTAAGTACATGTAGTTAATTAATATTACTCAGTACTTCAATGTATAATTACACTGTACAAGGACACCTTTAAATAAAGTGTAACCAACTCTTCTTCTAATAATTCCACTTAAGGGCACTGCTTGAACCATCCTCAATTGTTGAATGAATCAAGCAAATGATTCAAATGTTTTTCACGTTTGATCTGTTTCGTATTCACAGCGCAGATGGTTGGATGCAACCAATTATAGATGGTCAAAGGCACAAGACAGTGTCAGTGGACCTTCAGAGTCTTTACTTAGCTACATGTGTAAAATAACCGGGCAAATCTACACCATAAGATCCAGCTTGAGAATGAGCAGATTTGGCTCCATCGTGCCAGAGAATACCGGGCTGTACCGTTATCAGTGGGGGCTTCAGATGAGCCCGGCTATTGCATAACAGAAACCCGATCATCGGTGTTAGCGTGAGTTCAAACGCAATAAAGCAGAGCTGGGAATATGTGTTAGTGTGCCTTTCCCGAAGTGGAGAGGACGTGGAGAAATTCAGAGGGAAAGCAAGACTTAAAGGGACAGTTCACCTAAAAATCCCCCTTGAGTTGCTCCAAACCTGTATGAGTTTCTTTCAGCTGTTAAACAAAGAAAGAAGATATTTTGAAGAATGTTGGTAACCTTATAGTTCACGGTAACCATTGGCTTCCACAGAATACTGTTTGGTTACCAACATTCTTCAAAATATCTTTTGTGTTCAAATGAACTCATCCATATGGAAGCCCATTTCTGCCACTGAATAAAAAATAAACAAGGTAATTGTGACTTTTTATCTCAGAATTCAGAATTTTTTTCCTCGCAATTGTGAGATTATATTGAGAATTGCGAGATATAATGTCAGAATTGTGTCATATAAACTCGCAATTCTGACTTTCTCAGAAAGATATAAACTCACAATTGCGAGTTATAAAGTCAGAATTGCGGGATATAAACTCACAATTCTGACTTTCTCAAAATTGTGAGATATAAACTCACAATTGTGAGTTATACAGTCAGAATTGCGGGATATAAACTCTCAATTCTGACTTTTTTCTTGCAATTGCGAGTTTGAATTTCGCAATTCTGACTTTTTTTCTCAGAATTGTGAGATATAAACTCGCAATTGCGAGTTATAAAGTCCACTTCTGAGAAGAAAAAGACTGATATAAGAATTGCGAGTTTATATTTCACAATTGTGAGAAAATCAAAAAAAGTCAGAATTGCAAGACAAAGTCGCAATATCTTTTAAATTTTTTTATTCAGTGATGGAAACGGGTTTCCATAGATAAGGTTTGGAATATGAGGGTGAGTAAATGATGACAGAACTTTAATTTTTGGGTGAACTGTCCCTTTAAGAGGGCTTACTGGATGATATGACACGAGGATTCTTCTAAAGATCACCAACATGTGAGTTTTGTGCATATGTGCGTGTCGTTCTGATTCTTCGGTAAGCGTTTGTTTGCCTTGGAATATGTTGGTGACGTAGAAGACTACTTTGTTTGTGTACAAACGTAAAGTGAAAGGCATCTGTGGGTCTTCTTATCACCGTTCCCAGCGGCCGTGGGTTTGCCACAGAACCCCTGGCATCACATTACACAATATTTTTATCTGACATGCGAAGCCACGCAGCAACAGCCTGGAATAGCATCAATACATATATCTGCAAACTCTCACAGAAATAGCTGGTCAATGTGCACTAGAACTGAAGTCAAAATCTAAAACATTAAAACGAATTTCAGAACTTGTTTTTGTCGCATTTGGAAGATCCAGCTCTGCACCTAACCGGCAGGCATTAAATAAAGACAATCCAGCAATCTGAGAGTTTGAACAGCTACGCTGGACTAACCATCGGTTGGTTGAGGTGTACAGGATTATGAAAGTGGAGTTTGTTTTCAGCTCCTGAGTGGCAGAAGAACACCTTGAACTTGGATGGAATGTTATTGTTGGATATGCAAGTCCAGCAAAGGTTAAGTGTCAAAGGTGAAAGGTCACGGTGTCAAGGGAAGACGGTGTTAGATCACCTCCCTGCTGTTCCGAATTGCACAGCATAGGACCATGCTGAAGATCATGCCAATAATCTGTAAAAAGAGAAGATGTTACACATGAAATTAAAATGGACGCTGTTTGCTTCCTTTTTTAATCCACACTCTTACTGCATATACAGTAAGTGCACATTATTATAAAAAGTTTGGTTTTACAAATTATTATTATTATTATTATTAAAATATATACACCACCATTTGGGGTCAGTAAGATTCTTTTTAGAAGAAATTAATACTGTTATTCAGAAAGGATGCATTAACAAAAATGACAATAAAGATATTTATAATATTACAAACAATTTCTATTTTTAAATAAATGCTGTTCTTTTGAACTTTTTTGAAATTTTGTACAAAAATATGGAGCAGCACAACTGTTTTCATCAATATATCATAATAATCATAAATGTTTCTTGAGCAGCAAATCAGCATATTAGAATGATTTCTGAAGGATCATGTGACACTGAAGACTGGAGAAATGATGCTGAAAATTCAGCTTTGATCACAGGAATATATATTATATTTATTATTTGATCATAATAATATATTAAAAGAAAAAGATAATATTTTAAACCGTAATAATTTTTCACAACATTACTGTTTTTACTGTATTTTTGATCAAATAAATGCAGCCTTGATAAGCATAAGAGAGTTCTTCCAAAAGCACTACAAAAAAATTACAAACTCCAAACATTTAAATGGTGGTATATAATGTGTATATATATATATATATATATATATATATATATATATATATATATATATATATATTTATTCAAAAACGTAATCCAAAAGAAGGAAAATCATCAGGATGCTGGCTTCACAAAGCCTTGCTTTAAAGTTAAAAGTATTTAAAAGTATTACATTTATGAAGTTTGAAGTTATACAAGCATCAGGCTAAAAACTGACTAAATTGACTACAGTTAATGACATAAATGGCATTTACCATGACTCCTGCGATTCCAATGCCCACATAACCCACGATGAAGAGCTTACTGTTGAAAAACTCTTCAATGGCCGCATGACATGTCTGCATAGAGTCAAACAGGTTGATAATTGACTGATTGATAATACGCATCTCAGTACCACATCTTCCTAAACAGTTCAGTTTCAATGCCTGTTGAACAGATGTCACACTAACTGAAGTGTTATACAGTTATACAAGTGCCAAACATACAAGTGCTCTACTAATAGCATAAATAATAGTCCTCATCTGTTCTTCAGACTTTCTCACCTGATTTGATATGGCGTTTGGACACAAACTGGTTGAGCCACAGCAGTTCAACTGTGGATGTGAAGCATTACAAATTTAAATCTTTCATAACAAGGTTAGACAAATGTGACCGTGGAACACAAAACCACTTTTGTATGGTTTGTTAGGACAGGACAATATTTGCTTGAGATACAGCTATTTGAAAATCTGGAATCTGAGGGTGCAAAAAAATCAAAATATTGAGAAAATCACCTTCAAATTTGTCCAAATGAAGTTCTTAGCAATGCATATTACTAATCAAAAATGAAGTTTTGATATATTTACGGTTGGAAATTTACAAAATATCGTCATGGAACATGATCTTTACTTAATATCCTAATGATTTTTGGCATAAAAGAAAAATTTTGACCCATACAATGTATTTTTGGCTATTGCTACAAATATACCCCAGCGACTTAAGACTGGTTTTGTGCTCCAGGGTCACAAATATATCATTTATATTATATTTATAGCAGTGTTGTTACTGATAACTGAAACTATGTAGCTTTTGGTAATTAATATACTGTAAAGCTAAAATAATATATATTATAAATATTCAATAAAAAAAACTTAAGCTGAAACAAAAATTAAAAATATTGCCTTGGAAATTAATTGAATTAAGTTTGAGTACTAAAATTACTAAAACTGAAATGAAAAAATAAAGCAAAACAGAAATGTTTAAAAATGACAAAATCATATAACAAAATTATTAAAACTTAAATTAACATTCAAAATATTAATAAATAGTATAAAAGATTATAAATAAAACTAAAATAATACTCTATAAGACACTAAATAAGCATATGACTTTTCTAAATAAGCATAGTAATCTCTATAGGGCAATTGATTTTCCTCTTCATATTTACTCCTCCTGTTTAAATCAACAGTGAGATGCAAAAAATGAGGTAAAGAGTGTAATCTCACAATGTCATGGTAGGACTGGATGGTTGCATTATTGCCGTTTCCTGCTGATTCGTCATAGAATTGTTTTATTTCCTTAATGATCTAAAATGACAAATGAAAAAAACTTGTGCTGTAAAAGTCAGACTGATTTTACTTCAAATGAACTCTGAATCAACATGACTGGGATCTTTTGCAGTTTAGTAGTACCTCGTCTTTGTTGAGGAACCCAAACACTCCTGCAGCAACTTCTGCTCCAAAGATCACCAGAAGACAGGCGAAAAACTGCCACGAAAGAGAGACGTAGTACTTTATATTCCGTACATTATTTGATTAAATAAAGAAATATTGTTTCTTCTTTTTGTTAAATTCTCAAATCAGAATGTTTTATATAAAACAAAATCCTCAAGTTTACTATTAGTTCCTCACTGAGCATTTATCAGTAAGCAGTGTTGTTTTGTTAACTTGAAAACAGAAGAATATCTCACTTACCAATCCCAGAAGGCACTGAGACTCCCTCACGGCACCACAGCAGCCGAAGAAGCCCACCAGCATCACCAGACCCCCGGCCGCGATGAGGATATAGACCCCTGCGCAGCACACCAGAGCACACAGAGCCATTTTAAGCTTTAACTGTTGGGAAAATCTGAGTTCAAATTCATTTAAATATTGTAAAACATGCCATACGGCTTACTGCTATTGGTAGCCAAAACATTATTTATTTAAAAATACTTCAAATATTTAATAAACTCAAAAAGGGGTGAAGAATGTGTCAAATTGACTGAAGCAACTGACTGAATTTTTAATGAAAAGCATGTGAAGGCCTGTTGTCAAAGAACCTTAAAGGTCTGCAATTTTCCACCAAAATAAAAGCTTAAAAGTTAATTAATTGTATTAAGATGCAAATAACAATATTAATTGTTATTAATATTAATATACTTTTATGAGATATTCTTTTGAATTTACAGCACAGTTATATTACAATAATAATATATTTCTTTCTTAGAGATGATGATAATCAATAATATTAATAAACAATAATAATAATAATATTAAAATTGTTTAGCTTCCTAAAAACACCTGTGTGAATGTAATGAGATACTAAAAAGAGGTTTGAGTCCACTTTTAAGTCCAGATACAAGTCAATGCTATTTTTTTTAAATTCTATATTCTTTTATTTATTTTCATTCTGTTCAATTTGGTCACAAGGGGGCGAAGCTCTTAATTTTGCTCTGAAAGTGTACCAGATTTATGCAGTTTATTTTAAAATGTACAAAATGTTCTTTCTTAGAGGGTCTGAGGTCTCAAAATCCAGCGGGAAACACTTCTACTGTATATTATAAAATAGTACTGATAGTTGTGTATATACAGTATAAACCTAATCTAAAAATTAAACATAACAAATAAATAAATAAATAACAAACAAACAAACAAATAAATAATAGTCATCATCATCATCTCAGAGCCGATCCTCTCTATACACAGAATACGCAAGCTGCATAGGGCCCCTGAAACACCAGGGGGCCCCCTTGCTCTCAAAGATGTTTTAATTTTACTTTCGTTTTTGAATTTGGTCAGCGGTTATGAAAACATGAATCATTTCTTTTAATGCGGTGTGCTGTCACCCTCTCTACGTAAAAATCAGTCAAATCATGTAATGTGAATGTCGTACAGTCTCTTGCTCGAGATTCAACTATGTTTAAGTGTACCGAGAGATACTGTTCCTCTAGTGCTTTCCATCAGCGCGATTCGAGACGGAATGAATAGGGCCCCCAGAAGTCTAGGATCGGCACTGATCATCATCATCATCATCATCAATTATAATATTTTTGGATTTTAATCCTGGTGATTCTGCAGATTTCAAATCATCTACTTCCGGTCGGTCCTGCTCCAGCCAAGCAACTGCCATTGATGTGAACCGGAACATTTAAGAATAATTTTCTCCTGGTATTAGTCCCTTTTTAGGAGATAGGTATAAACGGAGGGCGGAGCTAGCGCCAAATGGGCGGGTCAGCTCCAAATGGGTTGGGCCTTGTTAATATGCCCTACACCAAACCCAACCCTAAACCTACCCTCCCTCTTGGAGCTGTCCCAACCTACTTGCGGCATAAGTCCCTCCCACTTGGAGGTAAGTCCCTCCCACTTGGAGGTAAGTCCCTCCCACTTGGTGTTCTCTGGGCTGCAGCGATATATACTTGCTTTTTGGCACCACATCGCTGTAGTTTCAGCAGGATGTAATGTAACCGAGTCACCAGCAGAGGGAAGCACAAGCGTTATGTGAGTCTCTTTGGGAGATGACGGCATGTGTTTGAGCACAGCGTGACCGCACACAACTCTTCAAGATGATGTCATTAGCTTTCACTCCAGCCTCTTCCATCAACTTATTGTCCTCATTAGAGCAAAATAGAAAGAGAGCGTGGGGTGCATGAATTCCCATCTGCCTCCACAGCAGAGCAAAGCCACAAGTCTAACGCCTGACAGGTTCAGTCAGCATCAGGGCATGGAGAGTCCGCTATCTAGGATCAGCTTCCTCAGACTCCAGCCTCAAAATGTAATCTTGAGACATGAGCTCTTTAGTTCAGCATGGGGAGTTCATCCTGAGCCGGTATAATTATGCCACAGGAGACCTGGGACAGGTGGGAAGTCTGGAAATGAGATCGAAGCTCTCCTGAGAGAGAGAGACTGCAGGAGATATTGCGACCCTTTATCTTGCTATATCATTAAATAGGATAAAAAAGGCAGATGAGGAGTAATTACTGTATTACACTGCTTGCAATGTCACCCTGTAGTATATCATATTCACCATTCAGGCCAGGGTATAAAAAGTTATGATTTTTTGACCTCTTATGCTTATCAAGGCTACATTTATTTGATTAAAAATACAGTAAAAACTGTAAAATTGTGAAATATTATTACAATTTAAAATAACTGTTTTCTATTTAAATATATTTTAAAACGTAATTTATTTCTGTGATCAAAGCTGAATTTTCAGCATCATTACTCCAGTCTTCAGTGTCACATGATCCTTCAGAAATCATTCTAATATGCTGATGTGCTGCTCAAGAAACATTTCTGATTATTATCAATGTTGAAAACAGGTGTGCTGCTTCAGTGTGATACTGTTTTTATACAACAGCCTGATAAACAATAACGTAACACTGAGTATCTTACATTTTAGACAGTATTGCTAGATTGATCCGTCATTGGCAATAGATTTAAATGAAATCAAAACAGAATTAGTCGTTTGCCTACCTGATCTCATGATGAAAACGTACCTCTGGGAACTTTTTTGCAAGATGTGAAATACGTACCAATAAGTACATATCACTGCAGTTTCCAACAGAAATGAACACTTGAGGTGGTAAAACAGTGAGCACTTGTAATCGTTTTCGTACACAGTTATGATTACAGCTCCATATATTTTGCTTTCCGGACGTAACAAGCTTTGCTCAGTAGCTCAGCCGCACAGAACTTGACTTAGGATGCGGAATTAATCCCGTCAAAAACATGACTCACGATAAAAGAGCTGAAAGATGAGAGATCGAAAAACAAGCTAAAATGGCATGCTTGCGATTGCGTTTTTATGTCACATTCGCTTTTGTTCATACTATCGGGTAAGTTTAGGTGTAGTGCAGATGGTGCGTTATTTTAAAACGTCACGCAGCATTAGACTTATAGCGCCACTCAATGGACATTTCAAGTCAGAACTGCTGTGACACACACAAAACAACATCACATAAAACACACCATATGTACGTTCATCTGTTCGAACACCCTTTTAGTGCCACCCAGTGGACATTTCACATCGAATATGTCACGAAATGTACATGTCGGTACGTATTTTGAGTCTTGTTAAAAAGTTCCCACAGGTATGTTTCATCATGAGATCAGGTTGCCGTTCAATGAATGAAAGCATTTTGAGCAAATTGGTTCAGTGAATAATTCAATGAGTCACTCATAAACACAACTTGTTTAGTTCCTGAATTAATCAGTGTATTTTAACAAATTGGTTAAGTGAGACTAATTCAATAACTCACTCATAAAGATAGCCACTTTGGACACTCACTGGTGTAGCAATATAAGCTGCAAAAAGAGTCATTAAAAATCCCCATCACTAGACAGAGCGGAGTGATACAAACTGAGTTAACATTAGAGGCCCTCATCAAAGCAAAAGCACAGCTCTCATCACATCACATGATTTGAGGTGTCATTCATATCTTTAATACCAATAATGTTTAGGTTTAGGACTTTGTTCAAAATGCTAGCCCTCAGCACGAGCAGTGGTGATACTTGTCTTTGCAAACACCACTAAATATGCAAGCATACAGTTAAAAAAAACAAAAAAAAAACTTTTAATTTTCCCAGAACACATCCTTCCTCTGTGCTGAGTGTTACTTACTCATGCTGAAAGGATTTTCACTATTATCTCAAGCATCTGAGAAACAAAAAGAGAGTAAAACTGAGATGAACGAAAACAAAGTGCGACAGAGAGAGTGAACACAACCTTTATCTTCCCTCTTGACTAACAACAATCTTGTCACACGCTGATAATATTTACACGGTTGCCACAGTAGCTGTGGAGAAGACAATCCTTTGTCATTGCCGACTGTAATCTAAAAGTCATGTGAAGAGTGTGTGTGTGTGTGTGTGTGTGGACAGAGAGGGCTAAGAAGCCTGAACTGGTTAATGTCAGTACTGTCAGATGGTTTATTCCAGACGATTAAGGTTTGGCTGGTTAGTATGGTCCAGTTAACCCCTGACAGATACTGTAAGTACACTATTCAGAAAGCAAAAAGCATCTTTCTTCATTCACAGCCTTTTAAAATTACTCAAGTATTCTGACAATAATAATAATAATAATAATAATAATAATAATAATAATATTTTTTTTTTAAATAAATGTATTTCATTATTTAAAATATAATATTTAATTAAGATATTATGTTATGTTGACAAGGGTCATTGCATTTAATACAACCTTTTCCAAACCACTAATATTAAAAAATAAAGTAAAAAAAAATAAATAAAAAAATAAATAAATACATTTACTTTCATTTTTAAAATATAATATTTTTTTAATATTAAAAAAATAAAGTTATAAATAAATAAATAAATACATTTTCATTATTTAAAATAGAATATTTAATTCAGATATTACATTATGTTGACAAGGGTTACTGCATATAATACAACCATTGTAAAACCACTAATATTAAAAAATAAAGTTTAAAATAAAATAAAATAAAATAAAGCAAGCCATGGGTATTCATTTTGTGTTTCCTGATGTGTCACCTACATCTTGGATGGGTTGAGGGTGAGTAAATTAACAGGAAATTTTCATTTGTGACCCTGGATCACAAAACCAGTCTTAAGGGTCAATTTTTTGAAATTGAGATTTATCATCTGAAAGCTGAAGAAATAAGCTTTGTTAGGATAGGACAATATTTGTCCGAGATACAACTATTTGAAAATCTGGAATCTGAGGGTGCAAAAAAATCAAAATACTGAGAAAATCACCTTTAAAGCTGTCCAAATGAAGTTCTTAGCAATGCATATTACTAATCAAAAATTAAGTTTTGATATATTTACGGTAGGAAATTTACAAAATATCTTCATGGAACATGATCTTTACTTAATATCCTAATGATTTTTGGCATAAAAGAAAAATGGATAATTTTGGCCCATACAGTGTATTTTTGGCTATTGCTCCAAATATACCCCAGCGACTTAAGACTGGTTTTGTGGTCCAGGGTCACATTTTTGGGTGAACTATGACTTTAATGTTATAAAATGCAATGCCATTTATGAATACCTATTTATACTTATAGTAAGTAAATAATGTCAGAAACAGAAACTGACTAGTTTCAGTAAGTCTATAAATATAAATGTATGTGGGTTGTATTTGTATCTAACTCTGGAAAACATGACTGTGTGTGATGCAAATGTGACTGTGGTTTGCAGGCTGAAATGAGGAAGATGACAACTCTTCATCTGGGCTCTTCATGAGAAACGAATTTGTGACTTTGTCACAGGGATGTTGCTGAGGCTTTGAGTCATGCTCATTCACACTGGCTTATCTTCACTGCTTTAAGTGCTAAAACCCACAAATGAGGGTGATGTCAGCAACTAAACCAAGCTTGAGGAGGCTGTCTGAGGATAATAATATTTCCTGACATCATGAAGTTCTGTTCTCCTCTGCATCCAGATATAGCCCTGCATGACCTTCTGTATCCCTCTCTCCTCTCAGGTTGAACTGTTGCTACAGCAAACCTGAAGTCTTGTGGTTTCCTCCATGTATGCACAACTCGAAATGTCACTTCCTGTTTTCAGAAACACTAACCTCTGAAATGTACACGAACTCACAGTGTCTCACGAGGGCTGGGCAGAAGGCCGTGGAAACTTTGCCACCCTGAGCGGCCTCAGATGTTTCCATCCAGTACCAATAAACACTAGGTCTGTCTGACGCTCCTTTATTTCTGTTTTAAGGGCTATAGAGGGGTCCAAAACTCTGAAAGGGTTTTGAAAGGGTTTTTAAATTGAATGCTTGTATTTGAATTGAATTCATATTTTGCAGAATCTATAAAAATATCCAATTTATTTTTCTATAATTTTATATGATTGTAAATATGATCAATTTTCATATTATAATAATAATAATTTATTAAATATATAATATAACATATGGTTTTATATTAATTGTGAATATTATTTAAATATTATAATTTCAATTATATAATTATAATTATGTAAATGTTTTTGTAATATTTTCTAACATAACTTTTTTTATTATTAAAAACAGACTATCAGCATAACAATTTGAGTGAAAAGTTAATAATAATAATTAAGTTGTATAATAGAAAATATAATAGATAATAGAGAATATCACTTTAATCTATAATATACCATGCTGTCCCTTTATTTCTGTTTTAAGGGCTACAGTGGGAAACCACAAAATATTATTTTTAATTAAATACATATTTTCTATTACAAATATATTATCAGCATCTTATTCATTTTTTTTTTCTTATTCATTTTTTATATGTATATATATATATAAATTGACATTATATATTATAATTAAAATGATTTTATATTTACTAATTATAATTATTTTAAATTCATATTTACATATTGCAATTTTATTCATTTTGTGTCATATTGTTTCTAATCTCTAAAACTTTGCTGTAAAACTTTGATTCACTGTATATAAACAAGTAAATAAAACAGTATTTTCACAGTTTTGAAGAACTGGATTCTGCTCTCTGTAACACTGCAAAAATTAGACATATTGTCTAGAAGACCTTGGAGAAATAATCATGAAACGACCAATTAAATGCTTACCGATAAAGAAGGTATCAGGCCCGCCCTTTCCTAGAAGAGACACCGTATTTGGATCTAGTCTCAGCCAGAGGCCCACAGCCAGAACCAGAGAGCCCATCAACTGCAAAAACAACAGCAAAGACCTTTAGAGGATATCGTTTCAGATCCAAAGAACACAAAAGGGGACATTTTTGAAGAATCATTATCAGATAATATTCCTAAACAACACATGTCGACATGTGCTTAATGACATCAGCCCAAGTTCAATTCCTCAACATGAATTCATTTGACAAAAATGAACGAGAAAACATCGTCAGACCTGAAAAACTGTACTCTTCAGTTTTTCTGCAGCTATGGAGAGGTGGCACAGATATTTTCCTCTCTGGCAGGATCCTTTCACTCTTAAATCTGAGAAATGGCAGCTGAAGGCCAAACCATGAAAGGAAAAGCAGGCTGTAGAATTCAGCCACCATCACTATTAAACCAACTCTAACTACTGCTGACAAGGAAAGCAGACACTCATCTGTTAAAGCTCATTCAGAAGCCCATTCGTTTGAGTATAGCTTGATTCGATTTAAAATGCCCTTCCCAGTTTTACACTCTTGGGCTTCTGCTACCACTGGGTGCAATTTCTCCAATTTAGAGAGGGTAAAACATGTTCAAATGGGCTTTTGTGTAAAATCAACACTGGGGTCTGAAGGGCAAAGATCATCTAAGGCCGTGAAAATCACATTACATGTGTTTAAAAGAAATTGACGAGGATGATGCAAGACGAGGGGCACTTTCCTCAGCCTCTCCTGTCTGCTACAGCTGTCATTATAGCACACCCCCCGCGGGACAGCAAAGCCCTCAAACACTCAGGAGTGTAAGATCATCCGGCAGATGCCCCACCCTGTGCCCCCTCCCCCTCCAGAGATCTCCTCAGGGCATCAGGGTTTATCTTTGGGACAAAAGACCAACTGTCTGTCTGCTACACACTCCACTATACTAGACAATGGGTGAGTGTGTCTGTGCGTGTGACTGAAAATATACTCATTCTAACATTCATATACAGTATACATACATATATACACACTACCAGTCAAATGTTTTTGAACAGGAAGATTTTTAATGTTTTTTTTTAAAGAAGTCTCTTCTGCTCACCAAGCCTGCATTTATTTGATCCAAAGTACAGCAAAAACAGTAACTGTTGTCTATTTGAATATATTGTAAAATGTAATTTATTGCTGTGATCAAAGCTGAATTTTCAGCATCATTACATCAGTCTTCAGTGTCACATGATCCTTCAGAAATCACTCTAATATGCTGAGTTTTCTGCTTAAAAAAATTTATTATTATTATTATTATTATTATGTTGAAAACAGCTGAGTAGAATCTTTTAAGTTCAGAAAAATAGCATTTTTCTGAAATCTTTGGAACATTATAAATGGTTTTATCATCACTTTTGGTCAATTTAAATCAACCTTGCTAAATAAAAAAGTATTAATTTCTATCATTTCTTTCTCAAAAAGTACTCAACTGTTGTAAATATTGATAATAATAACTGATGTAAATATTAATAATAATAATAAAAATCTGTCTTGAATAGAAAATCTGAATATTAGAATGATTTCTGAAGGATCATGTGACACTGAAGACTGGAGTAATGATGCTGAAAATTCAGCTTTGATCACAGGAACAAATTACATTTAACAGATATTACAATAGAAAACGGTTATTTTAAATAGTAAAAAAATGTTACTGTTTTTGCTGTACTTTGGATCAAATAAATGCAGGCATGGTGAGCAAAACAGACTTCTTTATAAAACATTACAAATCTTACTGTCCAAAAACTTTTGACTGGTAGTGTACTTAAGTACCCTGCAATTGTACTTTTAGTGCACTAAACCGGCATACTTAAAGTCTTCTAAATTGGAACAACTAATTTTGTACTTAATGAACTTTAATTGTGTGGAAGTAGTGCTGAAGTCCAACTAAAGATATACTGAATTATATTTGATTGTGCTAAAGTGGAACTATTGCAAGTATACTTTAAATATCTTGCATTTAAAGACCAATGTTATAAAAAAAAAAAAAAAAAATCACACAATCAATAGTGACATTAAAACGTATTTTAGGCTTAATATTGAGAAATATGCATTGTGCACAAGTTGTACTCCAAATAAAGGTTAATTATTAGTTTTATATCAGTAAGTCTTGAGCAATATGTCAGTAAGTATGTTAATAGATTTGAACTATACATATATTATAAATAATTCTCAAAAAATTTGCTTTAAATTTAAATACCATAATAATGCACAAATAATAAGAAGAATAATAAATAAAAGAATAAGAAAGACAATTAAAACTTGGAAAAACATTTTAAATGAGCAAATGTCTTATGCCAGAATATTAATGTGAGTCAGCTTTAGGCCAGTTTCCACTCTTATAAATTGCCTGTTTAGGCTTTCTATTGTTATTTTACATACAGTGTGTGGAAAACATTTGGCTTTTTCAAGTTTATTGGGAGTTTAATGGTGTACTTTCTGAGCGTGTTTTTATGTAATTTCCATAATTTCAGCAACAAACAGAATTTTCATTTGTAGCAAAGAAAAAACAGGCCATCACTAAACCAGCAGACTCTGCTTTGATGTTTCATGTTCCAAGTGACTATCTGAACACAATATAAACTCCAGATCATGAGATCATATGTCTACATTCCCTATGAAGAACTTACAGCAAACACCAAAACAACAATTTAATGCTAGAAAAGCTGAAGGAGGTACATTTCAAACAGAGTCGTTATGGAACAAGAAAAACAGAAAGACAGGAAAAAAGAATGAAAGAATTGGTCAACCCAAACCCAGGAAAAGCCGATTAGATCTCCTGGTGGAAAACAGAATCCAGTCAGCTCAGGGAAGTTTCCATTTCAACAGCGCTCATGTAGTGCTCTAAACCACACGCTGGTCAGAAAACCAAATAAAGGCTCTTTATTGGCATTGATGCTTCACTGAAGAATCTTTAACATCCATAGAACCTTTCCATTCCACAAAAGATTTATTATAGTGAAAAAAAGTTCTTTAGATTCTTAACATTTTCTTCACACTAAGGTTAAAAAAAGTCCTTTATTTGGTAACACTGGTTTTATTCAAATATATTATTAAATACGACTTGATCAACCTGACTACTACAACTTGATGTTAAGTAACTAAAAAGATTTTTAAAAGTCTGACATATCTACTCTAGTGAAAACAAAAAGAAATCTATATACTAAAATGTATTTAATGCTAAGTAAACTACATTTACATATTTATGTACTTAATAAAAATACCCTGTAATTCTACTTTTAGCATACTAAACTGGTATACTTAAAGTCTGCTAAATTGAAACAACTAATTTTGTACTTACTGCACTTTAATTGTGTAGAAATCCAACTAAAGATATACTGAAGTATATTTGATTGTGTTAAAGTGGAACTATTGCAAGCAGGCTATACTCCAGGTACACTTGAAATATCTTGCATTTAAAGACTAATATTATTCAAAGATCATACAATCCTCAGCAATAGAGATATTAAAACACATTTTAGGTTTAATATTAAGAAATGTGCACAAGTTGTACTCCAAATAAAGTTTAATTACAATTTTATATCAGTAAGTAATACGTCAATAAATAGTTTAAATATGTTTCAATAAATATTAACAATCGATTATTTTCCAAATTAGTAAATTATCTGTAAATACATACAGCACTTTTGTTGTTATGACATACGCTATAATGATTACAGTATTGAGAGCGTGTGGGAGGAAAGGGAGAGTGTTCTGTTGTCTGATGATCAGGGGTGTGGCAGGACACACACACACACACACACACACACACACACACACACACACACACACACACACACACACACACACACACACACACACGTCTGGTTTGCTATCCTTGTGGGGACTCTCATAGGTGTAATGGTTTTTCTGCTGTACAGACCGTATTTTCTATCGTCCTACACCAACCCTACACCTAAACCTACCCCTTACAGGAAACTTTCTGCATTTTTAGATTTTCAAAAAACATCATTCTGTGTGATTTATAAGCTTGTTTACCTGTAGGGACCTCAATTTAGGTCCTCACCGTGACACAAGTCCCCATGAGTCTGTGTGTATTCAGGTTTAAGTCCCCACCAGAATATAAAAACAGGTACACACACACACACACACACAGACACACACACACAGACACACACACACACACACACAGACACACAGACACACACACACACACACACACACAGACACAGGTACACCAATTAGGAACTTCTGACACTGTGGAATTTTAAAAAGTAAACTCCTTTAAAACACACTTGTCAAACTCACAAGTATATTTGATTTGCCTGCTAACAAAGTTTAGCCATGGCCATGCAGGAGAATTCTGTCATTTCCACCTCATGTCAAATCAACATTTGTTCTCTGGCAGAAATTTTAGAATTTTTAAAAATTACGTAATGAAATGAATAACTTCTTTGCCTTGTTAAAGTTCATTTTAGCTAGCATTTAATGTGTCCTATATCCACACATTTAAAAATAGCATAAAATAATAAACTTAAGTGCAAACTTGAGCAAACTGGGGACTTAATTACATTTAAATTGCAATTAAATGAAAATTAAAAATTATAGTTTGTATTAAATGCAATTATTTGCAAAGAGTGGTTTTGACCCACTTAAGTAGGGCTCTTTATATGTAATTTTAAATAAAGCATTTATGGTAAACTAAAATATAAAGTAATTTCTGTTCAAACTTGTCATGTATTTAAATATATTTAATTATACCTTTGTAATGATGAAGTTGCAATTTAGCACATCTAAAATATATTAATGTATATTAACTTACATTAATGTAATAACAAATAACATCTACATTTTAAATTAAAATCAAATATATTACATGTGCTTTAGTATGTTAGTCAAAACAAGAACATTTGACACATGATAATTAAATTTAAGATATATTTGCACTTTAAGTGTTAAGAAACAGTCATAAAAATGAGCTCTATAAGCTGCCTTTTATTTCATTAATGTTATATTATCTGCAAGTACAGTTTTTTTTTTTTAAATTGAGCTTTGTAAGCAGCCATTTATTTAATTAATTTTATATTATCTGCAAGTACAGTTTTTTTTAATACTTTTAAGTTTCAAGTACACTACAGCACAATCAATACAATATAGCACACTTCTTATTCACAAGTGTTTATATTGTGCATTTTTTAAAAAATGAAATATTTTGATAGTTTAAAATTGAAAGTCCGGGCCAATAAATCTATAAAGGGCATTACAAAACAAGAAAAGAAATAATCAAATCTAGTACATCTAGTGCCGGCACTTGAAGAAACACCCATCTACACACACAACGCCCAGCAACAACAACACACTAAGTGCACACAACACACACACACACAAATATCCCTACAGACATGAAGTCATTCAAACGCCTAATGGTGTTTACCACAAAGCCACTCCTGTCCTGTTAGCATCAATTATAGGAGCATTATCATAACTCATGCGCCTCTTCCTCTGCTAATGTGTCATTCTTCTTTGGATCAAGTCTGTATGGTCAAGAGACCAGCAGTCCAGTCCACCTGAGTCCAGTCCAGTTTCATTTATAAAGCACATACTAAAACTGCAGAAGTTGGGCCTTATAGTACTATACAACTTGTCTTTTTTTTTTATGTTTAAATACTTTTTTCCACTCAAACCTAGATATGCAGTGTATGTTTACTTCCAGTATAAAAGTATCTTTGTTTAAATATCTAGACACACCAACTCTGGCCATTTTTTTTAATATTTTGCAAATTAGTTATAATGGAGCTAACTAGTTACCCAAAAAAGCATGGAAGCAGTAGAGCCAAAAATAATACACTCTGTTTCCTTTTCACCTGAGGTTCAATAACCACATTATTCCGGCCACAGTAAAGTGGTCACATAGTTTGCATGTCACTTCATTTGTCTTTCGAGACAGTTTGCAACTCTGACCTCACTCTTTTATGCCTTCCTGTCCGCTGTGCCCCTGACAGTACAGATGCACAATCTGACAGCATTATTAATAATTAATGAGGCTCTCTGATTTAACACACATATGATTCACTCTCAGCAGAATGGATTATCCAAGATAAGACATACTCTGTTTGGATTTATGGGTACGGCATACACAGAAAATAAATAAATAAATAAATAAATCTTCTTCCAGTTAAAAAAAAAAAAAATAAATAAATAAAAAAAAAAAATATATATATATATATATATATATATATATATATATATATATATATATATATTATTATTATTATTTTTTTTTTTTTTTTTGCTGTGTTAAAGTAACAATTCAGGTTAAAAACAAGTTATACCATTTATAATTTAACAACACTGTGTATTTAAGAATTCATGTCAGGGATTTTCTGTGTGAAACTGACAGCATGTCACAGATGTTGTCCATATTAAAACAGTCCTTTATTAATGATGATGATGATGATAATCACAAACAGCCACTGCACGCTAAAAGACATCAGTCAGACAGCATGAATGATAATATCTGCGAGATTAATGTGGCTGTAAACAGGTCAGAGATCATTATCATGTACAATTTCCTCTCTCTGTCCTATTCAGTCTAGTCCTAACTGTGCCCATTTTCCATGGCTGAGCTGCCAGGTTATGAGGGAGAGGTTTACACTGGAAAAAACTGTTCCTGTGACTGTTATGAGACTATTTAGGTTTTTGTGTCAAACTGAACAAAGCAGAGCTCCCATTCAGAGATTTTTCTGGTTATACTCACATTTTTATCAAATCCATCCTTTCATTTATTGGTATGATCATTCCAGCTCCGTTTTGAGGAGAAACAGAGATCAGAGATTGTGTAATCCAAGATTGATAATCCAAGATCTTCTTAAAACTACATTTAAAGGGGATTCAATTCAGCCATGAACATTTTCAGCACTTTTGTTTGATAAAATACAAGTGCTGATCAAATGACTGTTGTATCAAGACATTTTTGACCAAGAAGTTGTGCATTTTGTATCATTTTACTAACGACAGTGCTGCGTTGACACTGGTTAACTAGGTCAGGATCACACCAACTGTCTCTCTTTAGCTCTGTCTCTCATAATCTCTAACCCTTTTCTATCCTATTTCCCCGTCGGCCTCTTAATCAGGCTTGACACACTCATAGTTCTATTCTTCAATTCTATGTAACCACATTTCCCTGCATTACATTAAAAGACAAAAGCCTGGTCTGTCCGCTGGTGTTTCTATTCAGAGTAGCCCACTGCTGGGATATTTTGAAAGGATACATGAATGGAGATGAAGTTCATCTGGATGGCCTAAAGCTTGTGACTTGCAGTGCCACCAAAGCCTTACAAGAGCAGCAGAGATGGAAAGTTGCACTATGGCCATTTGCTTCACAAAGTCTGCTTCAAAACACCCCCAACACTGATGCACATTGCAGGTGTGGAAGTGGAAAAAGTTACACTGAGTAACACAGGAGCTTCCTTTGACTAAGGTATGCACGTTGGGGATAAGTGTTTGGATAAGCTCAGATAATGAATGTTTGGAATGAAGTACTTGGAAAAAAAAATGGTAGGATTTACTTCAAAGCAATTTTCAATCAGAAATGGCTAAATTACACAAATAATTAGGCAAGTGACATTGAATTAAATGGGTAAACATTGAATTAGACTGAATTCCACTACTTCAGTAATCTTTGTTTTATTAACTTTGAAAAATAATTTTTTACAGTGTGTATACTGCTTACCGTTTTTATTTGAAAACTACACAGTATGGATTGTGCTAACTGCACTATTAATGCATGCTTATATGTTGAGTCAATGCAATTTTTTGTCTAAATGTCTTAATTTTTGGTAAGTCTAAAATTAAATATGCTCCACTCACTGTACACTTCACATTTTGGTGAATGTAGCAGATGATCTATGTATTAAAGTATATATTTTGATATATATTTTCATATGTCCTCATTTAGACAGCTAATGGTACATGTGTACGTGACAAACTAAAGGAATATCACGTCTTTGGCACTTTGGCAAAGCCTGATGCTAAAATGGCTGAAAATGTGGGGGAAAAAAAGGCATGGTAATGTAATATAAAATACTAATAAATCTTTACGAGAGTTCTGTTATTGTGGTAACAGAAAACGCAACTAAAGTTCAGACTTATTTAATGGGAATTTAGGCATTTCTGTACAATGCTTAGATGGAGAAACCACATTCACATGAATTATTGTTAACAGCTCCAAAAAATTACAGACTTCTCAAACCTTCTTGACCAATTAATTTCCATGACTTTGCTGGTTGTTCAAGATTACTGGATAAGGTTTTATATGAATTATCATTTATTTATTTTTGTCCAGGTTTACCATGACTGCAGAAACCATAGTAAGAAAGACTTGAAGAAAAATACCACCAAAAAATTCAAATGCTCCCATAACTGATTCCCCTTTTTTTATTAACATGCTATTTTTTCCCCCTAATACTTCATTTTAAGAGTAATTATTATAATCTCTCAGATTAAGAATTTATTTTAATGCATGATTAAATTCAGGAGTTATTTCACTCTACAAAACTCCAGGAAAGTTTGACCATGAACTGTCATGTTCCTCTGAAAAAGATCAAGATAGACTGCTTGTTGTTCAATTAGTTTATTGTAAACCAGATAAAAGTGTCAGCTTAATGAAAAATAGCCAGCCCTTCATTAAATTGTGGTTCCTGCACCAGTTAGTGCCCATATAAGGAGAACTAGTGTTGTTTCATTCATGAATGAATCTGCGTTTTAACGAATCATTTAGTGAACGAATCGTTCTTATGAATTTACTCAGTTCACTAAAGTCTCTCATGGTTCTCCCTGTCCTGACTGTCTGTTTTCACAAAATATTAATTTCAACTGAAGTCCATAAAGGAGAATTTACTATGTGATCTCATGACGAAAACGTACCACTGGGCACTTTTTCGCAAGACGCGAAATACGAACCAATAAGTACATATCACTGTAGTTTCCTACAGAAATGAACACTAGAGGTGGTAAAACAGTGAGCATTTTAATCGTTTTCGTACACAGTTATGATTACAGCTCCATATGTTTCACTTTCCGGCCATAACAAGCTTGCTCTGTAGTTCAGCCGCACGGAATTGGACTTAAGATGCAGAATCCTTGGGTACGAATCCCGTGAAAAACATTACTCACGATGAAAGAGCTGAAAGATGAGAGATCGAAAAACAAGCTAAAATACGTAGGTTTACATGTAGTGCAGATGGTGCTTTATTTTAAAACGTCACGGAGCATTAGACTTATAGCGCCACACAAAACCAACGTCACATAAAACGTACCACATGTACGTTCAAACCGAACACTCTTTTAGCGCCACCCAGTGGACATTTCACATCGAATATGTCACGAAATGTACATGGAAGTAGGTATTTGCATCTTGTGAAAAAGTTCCCAGAGGTACGTTTTCGTCATGAGACCAGGTTGAGAATGTTATTGGTTGAGCCTAACGAACGAATACACCATTCACCGAATGAGTCGGTTCGCCTGAGCGAATGAACTTGTCAATAAATTTTTAAAGTAAATTTCAAGCATAATTCATTAATCGCAGATGAACTGAATGAATCAAGCGTAGTTCGTGAACGCACCGATCGAATCGTTTGTGAACTATGATCTTCTGGCCGACTGGCCATTAATAAAGGATAATAAGAGTTTCGGCCAATGAGTGAATCATTCAATGCTTCATTCATAATAACCAAAGCTCACAGCTCCACCTACTGGCGTAACGACAACCTGCAGACAGGGTTACTGAACTAATCAATGAACAAATCTAAACAAAAGTTCTCAGTGAACGGATTCAAAAGATTCAGTCAGTAGGGTGAATCAAAAACCCACAGTGCTTCAAGGAGCGCCCGTGTCCGGCTGCTGCCCTCCAAACAAACAGACGCTGAAGGAAAAAGGGGCGGATTTTCCCCAGTGGAAAATCTGATTTGAGTCGCGCGAGCAGTGACTCTCAGCCTGCCTCCGATGCTTTAAATTCCTGCATAAAGTGCGTAAACACACTAATACACAAAACGAATAAAAGTGCACGCAAAACTGACTCCACATTGCACATTATATTAAAATACCACACATGATGGCATGTAAATACAACACTACTGCATTACTTACCCAGAATATAAAGTTGAACACGAAGAGGAGATATTTTACACACTTCATCCCGCCTTCAACTTTCCCCATGGTGAAAGTATAATTTGGGCTCTTCTTTCAAAAACAGTCCGGCTTGTGGTGTAAAATGCGAAGATGCTGTTGCACTGCACGAGCTCTGTCAACATCTGTATTAGTAGCAGCGGGTGATTTCTTGTGTTTCTCTGTCCCGCCCCACTCTATAATGTGTCAGGGGTAACTCGAGGGGGGCTCGGGATGGGCAATGGTCCATCCGCGCAAAGCACAGTGGATTCTTTCATGGGACCGTGCGATCCCAGCCAAAACAGAGAAAACTTTTAAAGGCTTTTTTGTTTAATGGATAACTACTGAGCACAAGCAAATAAACACTTAGAAACATTTCACAATAAACATTTTCACTCTTAAAATAAGCTCAAAATTTAAATAAACTCGAATAAACAGCTCTAGCTGTGTAACTTAATATTAATTTACATTTTCTGCAGCTTTAAAAGTACATTTTTTTGTAAGGCTATTTTTTAAATTGATGTTCCTACATATTCTACTTTTGTTCATATGTTTATTTTTGGGTTTTGTGTGTTTTTCTCCCCTTTTGCCTTTTTTCTTGTCTTACCTTATGACTATTTTAATTTCTTTTTAAATGCATTTTGAAATATCATTGTGTATGAAATGTGCTATATAAATGAACTTGCCTTGCATTGCCTTCTCATTGTCTCAATATCTCATTGTCTCAAATAACAAAAAAAAAAAAAAAAAAAAAAATAGTACTTTTATATAAAGATAAATATATGAAATAATAAACCATATAAACTATCTATAAAATCCCTTCTTAGTAAGATATGTCAATATTTGAACCATTTTGAATTGTTTAACATTTGTATTGTTAGATATTCAAATAAGCTGAAACCCAGTATTTAAAAGTGTAATTTGGCATTTTCTCTCTCTCTCTCTCTCTCTCTCTCTCTCTCTCTCTCTCTCTATATATAAATAAATTAATTAAATAAAAATAAATTGTGCTTAATTTGATTGTAGTTCGCTTTCATTATAAATTCCTAACTATAACCTTGACTTTTGCTATTTTTAATGAAAAAGAGGGACAAAGAAATAATTTCTGGTATTCAGCATTATGCCACAAATGCTGTCAACTGAGCTTAACCTATATTGAACCCCAAATATTCCTTTAATCAGCATACATATTGCATTACATAATTATATAGTATGCATATTCTAAAATTAATTTAATTCAGATTTTAGTTGATTTACAACCCTAATAATCTCTAACAAATAAAACAGCATGCACATCCGTTTTACTGTGTGTGTGTATAAGAAGAGTTCAGAGCTATTGTGCAAAGCATTTCTTCCAGTCATATCCTGTCAGCTGTAGCAATTGTAGTGTTTTAGGAAGTGTTACATCTCAGTGTGTACTTACAGTAATTTAGGCTGATGTTATAGCCTGCTTTAAAACATTATGGCCAAACAGCATAGTATTAACTATCTGTCACAAAATTAGATTAGATCATGATTTATCCAACAGTTGTTCTGGAAATCTGACCTGCTCGAGTTGATCAATAGTTTAAATGGTCATGTTTAAAATTACAACATGGGTAGCACTTTTTGTCAAGCAGATGAAACGACTGTTGGGGTGTGCAGTATTACCACTGTGCTGCCACCATTGCAAAAACTGTCATTGCACAAAAATTGTTATCAGCATTGCTTTGGTCTTTGTTACTTTTGACTGCACAAAAAGAAAATGATTTAAAATGGAAAGCAAATCATATGCCAGTGTATTTACACTCACAGTCCTTGAACTGGTAACTTTGTATGAATCTCGCTGGTAAGTTAAAGGGTGTCAGGACCGGGCTCAATTATTCTTCATATAATCAAGTCGTACAGAATGAAATTAATATCTGGATTTTTGTCCAAATTAGCCATCTGTATTTTTCTGCCTTGACAGAGAAGGTGGGTGGAATTGTGTTTACTGTTTCCAGTTACGGATTAATGGCGGATACTTAAAAGTTTATTAGATTATATCTCTCATTAGATTACTGTGTGTATGCGACCCTTCCGAGACACATGTCCGTGCTATTTTTGATCAAAGCAGCTAGGGGCCTGCACAGTGTCTTAGTTAATTTACCTTCATTACCAAACGAGCCGGGCAGTCTCCTAATCCAATCACAGAGCAACTGTAATTTGTCTTTCAAAGCTCATATGTCTCAGTTTAAAACAACATGGATTTTTTTAATATAGACCTAGTCAGGTAAACTGCGTATTGAATTTTATACAGACAAAAAACTGGCTGTGAGGGACAGACTTACAGTCTATGCACTGTATAGGTGCTAGATCACATTTTCACAATTTTCAAAACTGTTTTATTGTTTTTGTCTTTTGGAAAGACTGGCATGTTATTAAATAACAGTATAAATGTCAGAATTTTTACGACAGTTACTGTAGATTCTGTGAATGAATCTGATTTGTTGAGCATCCTTCCAAGAGACAGTCTGTGTTTGGTGTTCCAGACGAACTGTGAAAATCTTTCAGGATCTGTCCTAATACCCACATTTGTGATCTTGGTCACTTGTAAGTGCATGTACACAACAAGAAAGAAGTGTGCAAGACAGTCTCAGGTCTGGAAAATGTCAAAACTGAAAAAAGTGCCATTAACACACTAAATCCACACTTCATATCCCATCAGCCATGTTCAGAAACTCAAAGTCATTTATTTTATTTTATCATTTATTTATTAGTGCAAAGTACTGAAAATCCAAATGTGTAAATGAAGCTCTGTATAATATGGAGCCTGGGAAGTCACCTGTTGGAAAAAAAAAAAAAACAATCCATGGCGACGGTTTTGCAATCCGTCCCCTCAGTATATAAATCGTACTCACAAATTCTTAAACTGTTCCCTCGGTTTAACAAATCGTGCCCACGGATTAATAAACCATACCCACGAATTTCCAATCTGTGCGCTCAGATTTTGTAAACCGCACCTTCGGTTTTTTAATCCGTACCCACAAATTCATAATCCGTGCGCACGCTTTCGCAATCCGTTCCCGCGGGTTTGTAAACTCAAGGATTCATTTTAGAAGAACAGCAAGCTCACGTGTTAACGAATCATATTGTAGCCTATTATTGTTTTATTGCATATTATGTGGAATAGGCCTACAGCAAATTGTCTTAAGTGATTCTCTATCTATTGTAACGGGTACAAGGTGGAAAACAACGATTTAATAAGAAAGATGTGCGTCAAAATCTTGTTTAATTTGTGATAATCTTAGCACTTGATTATTATTTTATAATAAACCTGGCATTGTGACTGACTTTGGAGTAATTTGTTCGTCTTTTGTAAGTTTTGGATAAAGGGTCATTCTATGAAAATGTCCATTTTTCTGTCCCTAGCCTTTACAGAAATATTACTTGAAAAACACATTAGGGTTACAATTTCTTTATATTTTAAAATGAAACAATACAGGTGCATCTCAATAAATTAGAATGTCGTGAAAAAGTTCATTTTTTCTTGTAAGTTATTTCAAAAAGTGAAACTTTCATATATTTTAGATTCATTGCATGTAAAGTAAAACATTTCAAAAGTTTTTTGTTTTAATTTTGATGATTAGAGCTTACAGCTCATGAAAGTCAAAAATCAGTATCTCAAAATATTAGAATATTTACATTTGAGTTTCAATTAATGACCATCCCTACAGTATAAATTCTGGGTATCTCTTGTTCTTTGAAACCACAATAATGGAGAAAAATGCTGACTTGGCAATGATCCAGAAGACGAACATTGACGCCCTCCACAAAGAGGGTAAGTCACAGAGGGTCATTACTGAAAGGTGTGGCTGTTTACAGAGTGCTGTATCAAAGCATATTAAATGCAAAGTTGACTGGAAGGAAGAATTTGGGTAGGAAAAGGTGCACAAGCAACAGGGATGACCGCAAGCTTGAGAATACTGTCAAGCAAAGCTGATTCAAACACTTGTGAGAGCTTCACAAGGAGTGGACTGAAGCTGGAGTCAGTGCATCAAGAGTCACCATGCTCAGACGTCTTCAGGAAAAGGGCTACCAAGCCACTTCTGAACCAGAGACAACGTCAGAAGCGTCTTACCTGGGCTGTGGAGAAAAAGAACTGGACTGTTGCTCAGTGGTCCAAAGTCCTCTTTTCAGATGAAAGTAAATTTTGCATTTCATTTGGAAATCAAGGTCCCAGAGTCTGGAGGAAGAGTGGAGAGGCACAGAATCCATGTTGCTTGAAGTCCAGTGTGAAGTTTCCACAGTCAGTGATGATTTGGGCTGCCATGTCATCTGCTGGTGTTGGTCCACTGTGTTTTCTGAAGTCCACAGTCAACGCAGCCATCTACCAGGAAATTTTAGAGCACTTCATGCTTCCTTCTGCTGACAAGCTTTATGGAGATGCTGATTTCATTTTCCAGCAGGACTTGGCACCTGCCCACACTGCCAAAGGTACCAAAAGCTGGTTCAGTGACCATGGTGTTACTGTGCTTGATTGGCCAGCAAACTCGTCTGACCTGAACCCCATAGAGAATCTATGGGGTATTGCCAAGAGGAAGATGATAGACACCAGACCCAACAATGCAGATGACCTGAAGGTCGCTATCAAAGCAACCTGGGCTTCCATACCACCTCAGCAGTGCCACAAACTGATCACCTCCATGCCACGAGGCAGTAATTGAGGCAGTAATTAAAGCAAAAGGAGCCCCTACCAAGTATTGAGTACATATACAGTAAATGAACATACTTTCCAGAAGGCCAACAATTCACTAAAAATGTTTTTTTATTGGTCTTATGAAGTATTCTAATTTGTTGAGATAGTGAATTGGTGGGTTTTTGTAAAATGTGAGCCTAAATCATCACAATTAAAAGAACCAAATACTTTTTATTTAATACACGAGTTTCACAATTTGAGTTGAATTACTGAAATAAATTAACTTTTCCACGACATTCTAATTTATTGAGATGCACCTGTATGTTATTTGAACAATTACACCTTCTTGAGCCATCAATGTGGCAATATTTGTTTTTTAATTAATTATAAAGAATTCCAAGCACCACAAAACTGCTTGTCCCCACAGCCATGTACAGCGGGAAAGTGCTTTATTATGAGGTCAAAAACAGGTTTTTATACCATTTAAAATACAATAATGTATTCATAACTATCAAATATATGATATAAAAGGCATAATAAAACAAAATGCTGAATAAATATTATAAAATATATAATGAAAACAGTGGTCCCCTGGAGTTGTGTCACTGGTGTTACCGTTTAACAAAAATCTGTTATTTTGTAATAAAAATCACACTGATGACATCACTCGACTTCCTCCTTCCTATTTCCTGAAGATCTATGAAGAAAGGCCCATGTTTAGTCCACTGTTTCTTTTCAGTTATGAGAAATTTTCTCATTTATCTCATGATTTCATATTAAGCTTTTAGTTGACGTCACTGGTATGACCTATTTATTGTTAGGGAATTGTAAAAAAACAACAACTATAATATAAATGGATTAAACTACTTAATTTAGTGAGTATACCATGATTGACAACATGTGGTTTGATATCTTGCAGCAGACATTTTGTAAAATGCATTTTTCATGAAAATTGTCACTGGTGTTACCTTCCTTATGGATAACAACAGTGAAGATCAGTATATCAGGTCTTATGTATGTCACTGGTGATTCATTGTGTCACTGGTGTTACTGTCACTGGTGTTACTGTGCTGTGTTACTGTGGTACTGTTTTTTTCTGTCACATTAAATAAAACATAATCTCCTTATTTCATGCATTTTCATTATTTTTCTGTAACTCTGACTACGTGTGCTGAAAAAAAAAATCGAGAAATAATATTTCATAAAAACTTTTAATATTGCTAAAGAAGGTAACACCAGTGACAAAAAATAATACATGTGGTCTTTAAATAATTGCACAAAAAAGCTAAAAATTTTTTTTTTAAAAAGCTGTCATTTATATGTATTCATAAAGTCAAAAGGTAATCTAATAATGTGGTCTAAGTTTAAATGTTAGAAAAATAAATTAAGACATCTTGCCATACCAAAAGTGGACGTTTCTGTATGACTCTAAAAGCTTCTTTTAAATGCATAAGTAACCTAAATGTATAATAATAACAACAATAATAATAATAATAATTATAATAAAATAATAGTTATTATTATTATTATTATTATTATTACTATTATTTATAGGCTAAAAAAACGATTGCACTTACAACAGTAAAATGTTTATCATAAAATAATTAATGAATGCTTTCTTTTTAAATAACCTTTTACAGTTTTGGAAATGTGTTTGTGTACTAGGCATATTCATTCTTAACATGAAGACTTATTTTGGTGATTTTATTATACTAAGCTTTTCCCCCCAGAGTTAGATGCATGATTCACTGTTAATGTTATTATTAAATAACTAGGCCTATTATAACATTGCATTCAGATAGAGAGCAAAGGAATGACAACATAACAGGTAGGCCTACATTATTTGTTTTGTGTTGCTTTTTACCTTCTCCTCTTGAAACTCTATCGTTTTTTAGAAAATTCAGGAAATTTTCTATTCTTCTTTTTAGCGTTTATTTTAGGCTATAGGATAAAACACAGGCGGCGGTATTTTATCCTATTGGTGATTAATGTACAATAAACACTAAAAAGAAGACTTTTGTGAGTGCGGATCATGGTCTCATAGGCTACTATGAAAAATAATGTTTAATAAACACAATAGTGCATCCCGCACCTAAATGGTCTGGTTGAATCTGCCGGTGGGGGCGGGGCCACAAATCCGTCAGTTTACAAACCCGCGGGAACGGATTGCGAAAGCGTGCACACGGATTATGAATTTGTGATTATGGATTCAAAAACCGAGGGTACGGTTTACAAAATCTGAGCGCACGGATTGGAAATTCGTGGGTACGGTTTATTAATCTGTGGGCACGATTTGTTAAACCGAGGGAACAATTTAAAGAATTCGTGAGTACGGTGAGGGACGGATTGCAAAACTGTCGCCACGGATTGTTTTTTTTTTTCTCCAACAGGTGACGTGCCGGGCTCCGTACTATAGTAAAACTTTACCCACAGGTAATAAAAGTTCTACACACACTTATCGTCGCACACACTTAAACACTTGGGCCAAATACTGGAAATACACCATAAAAGTAGACAGAGCCAATTGGTCAAGAACGAAAAGTGCATACTGACCTGGGCTCTAAATTACACACTTTTAGTTTAAAATACATTATTATTATTATTTTTATTCTAATGAAATTCAAAATAAATCCATGGAGTAGCCTGTATTTTTATATTCTGTATGGTACATTATATGTGTTTCTTTGTCATGTTGTCTTTTTGTTAAGGTTATGTTTATTATGGACGGAACGCCACTGGTCTATAGGACGTATCCTTTTAGATGTCAAATAGACGTCTATTAGATGTCTTTAAGATGTTTATGATTTAGAATGTATGTAAAAATGACATCTGAAAGACTTGATCTGCTTTCCAGATCAAGAGATCTTTAACAGACATCTTGCAGACGTATGTGTGCTATATCTGGGATGGCTCTAGTTTTGTATTTATTCCAGTTTATATGAAAAGGTTCGTGTAGCGTGGATTAAAATTCATATATAGAGTAAATCCTTTTCACTGAACACGTTAAAAATAAATCTGAGAAAGTTGTAGGGAGTGTGGTGGTCTTGACGTTGAAGGCGATCGACCGTGGTGCAGTGCAGTAGTAGTTCGTTTATAGCCTAAGTTTAGCTTTTAAGTTCTTCTGACACTTTTATTTAGGTTTCAAAATTCATCAAAGTTATATTATTTTGTGAAGATTATCTTGATGGACAAAACGTGTAATTTTCATGAACTATGATTGAACACAGCTTATTTTTTGCAATAATCCAAAAGCCTATGGAAAAATCCTGTTGGCTTTTTGTCGAGGGAACAAGTTTCATGCTAACAGACGAGCCGCCGACATAGTTCCCCCACTCTATTGAATCATTGCCCATAGACGCGTTGGATTTGAAGCGGCGCTGCATAAACCGATCGATGTGTGTCTGACATCAAAGTACGGCGAGAGCGATTCAAAAGCATAGGAGCCGTCTGCTCTCTATAGCTCTCGCGATACTTTGATGTCACACACCTATCGATCTGATGATGATGATCCGCTTCAGGTCGAACAAGCCTAATGATTCAATGAACCATTCATAAAGAATCATTTACTTCACTCCTGAATGAATCAGCCATTTGAACGAATGAAAATGAATGAATAAATGACTCGATGTCTTAATCATTAAGACATTTACCACCACCTACGGGCAGTTTTAGTTTATTATTTAGAGTATCCTTTCATTAAAGAAATAATTTCATATTTCCATAGTAATAATAATAATAAAATTAATAAAATAAATTATTAAAGGTATAGTTCACTCGCCCAAAAATTACAATTGTGTCATCATTTACTCACCCTCACGGTCCAAAAGAGTATAATAAATTTTATCAAACAAAATATTTCTTGCTGAAGCTACTTTTTGTAATGTCTGTTTGATGCTTTACACGAGTTTAAATTATCTTTTGGGAGTAATTTCTCAGCCAAATTTTATGTGCAATTAATTTGCGATTAATTAGATTAATTAACACCATGTAATTAATTCGATTAAAAAAATGTAATCGCTTACCAGCCCTAATTCTAGCTAGCTGCATGAATAAAAATAATTGGATTTTATATTTAAAAATTACCTCAAGTTAGCATCAGGTAGCTAGTTAGCTAGCCAGTTAGCATCAGCTAACAAAATGTTTCAAATAGGCTATTATAATTTTGTAATTCATAATTATTGATTATATTGTTTTTTTTAATTTGAAGGTAAAACTGCCTGTACTCTGATTTTGTTGTAAATGTTTAAAGCAAATGGCTTTGTCAGACTGGGGGGCATTTTACCCCACCCAAAAATTACAAAAATTTAATTTGTACCAACCCCACGGCAAAACGCCCCCTTGGTACAAATTTAATTTTTGTTAAAAATCTAATAACATGAAAACTCTGGACATTTTTCATACTTTGTTTATAATTTATGTCATTGTCACTAAAACTATGATAACTTTTCTGAACACATTTAACTTTTGTTTCACAGAAAAAAATTACACAGTCCTTAAGGGGGGCGTTTTCCCCCACTCTACCCTATGCTTCATGCGTCACTACACTATTGACAAGACATTTTTTTTTTTTTAGGGAAATTTCACTTTAATGTTGCAACACTCTTAAAATAAAGGTTCTTTATCATCATCAATGGTTCCATGAAGAACCTTCAACACTCATGAAACCTTTTCAATGTACGAAAGGTTCTTTATAGTGGGAAAAAAGGTTCCTTCAATTATTAAAAAGTTCTTTACACTAAGAAAAAGATGGTTTTCCTTACTTATTTTCATACTTGTTTACAGCCCTGCTTATATGGGACCACAACGCACATGTGTGCGTGACATTGTTTTATTAATATGTCTCTTTATTTGGAGGTCAAATATATCATTCATTCTCACACGCTTCTCAGTCCACATTCCAATAATCCAGAGGTCAATGTGGCATCTGGCTGTCATCCTAAAGAATAAAAAGTACATTTTAAAAACACAAGGTATCTCCTAAAAACACTGACCACTCAAGGATGTTACGCAGGTCCCACAGAAGTCGACTTACTTCCTTTGAGAGCACTCATACCATCCCGGTTTGATGAAGCTGTATCCTGGCAACAGAAAAGCTATATCCTGGCAACCGCAGTGAAAGAGAGAGAGAGGGAAGACAGAGGGCAACAGTTGAGCTCCGTCCTTTGAGATTCACAGAAGAACAGACAATTAGCCATTAAGAGCTCTGCCTTTATTTCTGTAACAGAAGAGCCTAGAATACATTACAGTGAGTGTAAATGGGGGTCATGGGAAGAAATGGGAGGCCGTGAGGTGCTGGTGACCGATTACATAATCTCTGTGCACTAATTTGTGCAAGATGAAGTGAATTTGAAGCCAGAATAGTATATTTTCAATTTCCCTAACTCTGAAGAAGAACGCTTGCATGTTTCTATAAGGAGGCACATGCCTCTTCTGGAACAACAGAGCGATATGAGCAGATGTGCTGTTAACCCCTAGAGACTGGAAATAAGATAATCACATAATGATGTGCCACCGTCTCTTTGTGTGTGTGTGTGTGTAGCGTCCTTTTTGTAGAGGACATTTCTCATGGGTGGCCCTCAGGGGTCCAATGACTGTCTGCTACTGTCCTCTTCAGCATTACTTTCAAACCAAATTTATCACAGCAGCTGATTTTAATTCCTAACATTTTGGTAATGGAAGCTAAACTTAATTAAACATTGCAGTAACAATTCAGTAACATTATCTGTCTTGTATTACCAACAAACTCTCATTTGGAGGCTGGCATGCTTGAAAATGAAGACTTTTATATTTAGGGTCAGAACAACAAATCAAATATTTCAAGAAAATTCTGACTGGACCGTTTTAACTCTCCTTTACAAAGAGAGTTCACCCACAAATACTGAAAATATTTACACATGAACGTTATACTGGAAGAATATAATCCTTAATATCTTATTAATATAAATCATCTGTGGATAAAGTACATGAAGTGTCAATGAAATATATGGTTTGATAGCTCATTTTATTAACAAAGATTAACAAATAACTCCTCAGCGACTGTTGAGATGCGTTATAGTAAAGTACTCTCAATATAGTAAAGTTAAATTGACAGTAGCCCAGTGCACAAAATACAATTGAATTATGTTTAATTAGAATTTACAGCATAATTTTGTGGATTGTGTTGTCAGGTGACATATTAGCAAAAGTGGTACAAATAGAGATAAATTTGTTGTATCAATTTATTATCTATTTTTAAGTGATATTTTGCCCGATGATTATTTTATTTTATTTTATTTTATTTTATTTTATTTTATTTTATTTTATTTTATTTTATATAGTTTTGCTTTACAGTAACTGGAATTAGGGGAAATGTGCTTATGCCATGGAAATAACGAGCAAAAATCGAGCAAAAAATAGGCTTCATTTTCTTTTTGAAAAATGTCTTTTTTGGAGTAATATTAATAATTAAGGAGTAATATAACACGTTGTGAGATTGGTCTGTCATTTGACATTTAGAGACTGCATACATAGTTTGACCACAAGATGGCACACTTACTCTATTTATATGGAAATCATAGCCTGATCAACAACTCTGAGCAGCAAAAACAGTTTGCTTACCTTATGAAAATATTCTTTTTAAACATTTTAAGTCTAAACTGTTTCTGCTGACATTCAAGGCAATGGCACTTTAGGCTGATGAAACTTAAATGATGACATGTCAATCAGAGCTATGAACTTTGCACAGTATGAAATAATACAAATGCTTTGGTCATATAAACACTTAGAGTTAAATAATAGCTACATATTTGCAGAAATGTATCAAACTGATATGCAATGTAAACATATACTGTCTCTTTTGACAATGGAAAACTATAGGATATAGTCACGTATTATTATGTAACCAATTGCTTACTCAAACCAGAACACGAGTGTAACAAACTTGTTAAAGTTACTCACGCTTGAGGCATCTCACAGAACAATTTTCTCATATCAAAGACAAGTCTTGGCATGACATAATTCTAGTTTCACAATATTCACAGGAAAAGAAAGTGAGAGTGGCACATGTGTTTTTGGCAGTCTTTATGTTATCTAATACCTGCTATTGTTGCGTGTGACACTGAAACTCTGACAGGGCCTCTCTCAGCGTCCTCTGCAGCTGCAACTGTCTTTCCAGTCCAACCACCCTCTACGTTTCTGCACCTTTCGCTTTATTTTGAGCTCGCATGGCACATTATCAATTACATCTGAGGTGCACTTCAGTGTTTTGGCTTTTAATGGCTTTAATCCAGTTCTAGTGACACTGACACTGTAATTACTACATAAGAAGCTGTTGAAGGTGCTTTGTTTACACTTTCTGCAGGAGTTTAGTACTTGTGTGCGAGAGGATTTAGTGCCAGTATGCCCTCGAGTTCTGTAATTTTATATTAAATAATACTTATTCTTGACTCATTTTATAAGTTTATATAACATTTTGATATAAGGTATTATTACATTAAAGAGATAGTTCACCTAAAAATGAAAATTCCGTCATCATTTACTCACCCTCAAGCTGTTCCAAACCTGTATGAGTTTCTTTCTTCTGTTGAACACAATAGAAGATATTATTTACAGTAGCCATTGACTTCTATAGTATTTTTTTTTTCCATATTATGGAAGTCAATGGCTACCGTCAACTGGTGTCCAACATTCTTCAAAATATCTTCTTTTGTGTTTTAACAGAAGAAAGAAACTCATATGGGAAATAAATATATAGAGCCCTATGAAATCCATTTGATTTTTTTCTCAAATTCCGTTTTATTTTTTTACGTTTTAATTTTTCTAGATTCTGTTTTTTCCGTTGTAATTTTTCTAGACTCTGTTTTAATGGTTAAATAAAATTTTATTAATCAAAAAGCATGTTTAATTAATTGAAATCATGAAACTTACAATATTAAACAGCAATTGATTAAAGTTTAAAGAAATACATTTTTAAGGCCTTTTAATTCTTACCAAATTCTGTTTTCCATTACTTCTCTGGATTCCATTTTAATGGTTTAATTAAATATTAATGATCAAAAGGATCTCTGATTGATTGATTTTATAATATATATATATATATATATATATATATATATATATATATATATATATATATATATTTTTTTTTTTTTTTCAGAAATACTGTGCTGTGTATTTACATTTTTCTGCTAAATAAATTCTGGTAAATTTTTCTGTTGTTGTAAATATTCCTTTAAAAATAATGCTTTAATAATAATTTTATTAGTAGTAGTAGTAGTACTATCATTACATTAGGTAATATTTCTGTCACAACTTCTTCAAGTTAAACCAAACTTTTATTTTGACGGTTTGCTGTGAAGACCTTTAGGTTTCTGATTATCTCTTCTTTCACTTAACATAACTGACAGTTATATGTCAGTGAAATAAGAATTAGGCTGTCCCCCCAAAAAAATAACCACCGTTTTATATAAACCTTTTGCCATTTTTATTTTAGTTTTGAGACATTTAGTCAAGTTGACCATTGGACGGTCTCACAATGTAGGTGATTTCATGTTTTCTAATCATTAGGGGGACATTTGGTCTCCACCTGCCCCACACACACTTATTCTCTCCCATGGTCTTCTGAACTGAACTCTGTAACCAGAACACATAAACATCTTCTTGCACGGACAGAGGTTCAGTCAGGACACTCTCTCAAGAACCACCGCCAGGACCTTCATTAATTCACGATGCCCGTACGAGATTCCAGATGCTGTGCAGCGTGCACCTCACCACCAGCAAAACAGCTGCTTTGCTTTACACGATCTCCTTCATGGCTGGAGGTGCACTTACTAATGCCAATTTGTCTTTCCCATTGTATATCTTCAAGAGGTAACCCGATGACCCAGAGCGAGATTCTAGCCTACGATCCAGGTCACCCTGCATGGTTGATTGCACTATGAGTGCAAGTTTTGTCTCATTTATTTGAGCTCTTTTTTATGATGCAACATGGTCTGGAAAGCAAAGAACATGAGGGATCCCAGCTAGTCCCTTAGTAGCCTGTTCCAGACAATATACTCATCACCGAGTGGGAAAGAGATGCTTTTTTTGAGTGCCAACTCAACGTCAGCGGATGAACTTATGATACACGTTTGCACATCTGTCGACACTGAACAAGAAAACAGTTGTTGCTATGCCTTATAAACAGCAACTCTCGTTAATTTTACATTGGATCACATACTAAAATACATGAGAACTGTGTTTATCTTGCAGGGTGAACTTCAAAAAAAGGACATTAGCAAAAGCTGGTACTGTGATTTACATGGCATCTGTAATAGTTTTCCAAATGAGATGTTAAATATTTCATATTCCAGTACTACTCAAATGAGAATAGTGTTAACGTTTTAGCTAAGTTGTTTATAGTTGACTAAGGTTTTAGGTACTTAGAAGGCTAAGTTGATCTGCGTTCTCATTTATCTCAATTGTTTCTTGGCTAGCACAAGCAGTTCTGGAAGTATGTGACCTGGATTCTGCTCTCGGCAGTGTAGCCGATTAGCTTTGGTAGGGGCTAATGGCTAAAGCTAACAAACACTGACAACCTGGATCAGTTGCATGGTGCATTGCAAGGATGTAGAGGAAATAAGAACTTGTGGAATTTTAGTACATCTTTATATGTAATTTTTAAATTTTGTTGTCTTTGAAATATGGTTAAAGTGAACCAACAAGCATTTATGGTAACTAAAGTAGACTTTAATGTAATTTCTATTAAAACTATTGTGTCATGTATTTAAATATATTTGCAATTGCACATTTGTAATGATAAAACTGTCATTTTTTTTACATTTAAAGTATATTAATTTTACTGTTAATATTTAATGTGTAATATTGACATGTTTAGTATGTTAGTTAAATCACATCAAAATAAGTGTACTTTTTAAAGCACGACAAAACATTATTAATACATATTGAATTAAAATGTACTTTCAAGTTAAGCATTTAACAATTTTTTAAAGTGCACTTTTTAAAAGTGTGTTAAGAAACAGTGATGAAAGTGCATATGAGTAGCCTTAGGTTTTATTATTATTATATTATCTGCAAGTACAGTTTTTTTTAAAATATACTTTTAAGGTTTGAAATACACTACAATGCATTAAATACAACTACTACTTTTTTTCATAAGGGGATAATGTGTAATAATTATGTAGTTGAAATTATAACACTCAGTATGACAGAATGAAAGTCATGCCTTTCAGTTAAAAGAGCCAATCTTGTTTTTGTTTTGTCTGGAACATGAATGTACATTAGCTGGACCTGCCTGAAAAATATACACTGCGTTCCATTCTGAAGGTCTCATCCCTGTGCCCTAATCCCTTTGAAGGGTTTACCCTAAAATAAAAGCTTTGAAGGGATGAAGATGTAGGGGACCAAAAAAAAAAACAAACAAAAAAAACTGTTCCTTGGAACAGTTATTAAATCTTGCTGAGCATTATAGACTCCATAGAGCTGCACAATTAAACCTGTTCAAACAATTATTGGAGCGAAATTTATATCAGTTGTACCGTTCGAAATCCTTCATTCCAAAGAGCCCTTTGTGCAGATTTATCTCGTTTGGAACTAAGTGAAAGTCTGTGTGATTTGAGCCTAGGAATTTCAATTTCTGACAGTGTTCATGTAGCTCAAACGCTAGAGAATGCTGCTATTAATGAAATTCTGTCATTAATTACTCATCCTCATGTCGTTCCAAACCCGTAAGACCTTTGTTCATCTTCAGAACACAAATTAAGATATTTTTGATGAAATCCGACAGCTTTCTGACCTCTATAGACAGCAATGCAACTGACATGTTCAAGGCCCAGAAAGGGAGTGAGGACATTGTTAAAATAGTCCATGTGGCAACAGACATCAACCGTAATGTTATGAAGCTATGAGAATACTTTTGTGTGCAAAGAAAACAAAAATAATTCAACAATTTCTTCTCTTCCATGTCAGTCGGCGCGCGTTCACGAGAGTACCACGACACATGCGTGTGGTGCTGCTGACGCAGGAGCCGCTGTTCTGACGTAGAACCTGGATACGCTGCGCCTTGTTTACAAGAAGAAGAAGAGGCATGCTGTACATGCAACAGTCTTCGTAAACATGTCTAAAGATTTCAACAGAACAATTTTTTGCCCAGCCTTACTTATTTGAACCAGAATATACAGACGATGAACTAGAGAGATGGACGTTCTACGTCAGAACGCATGCATCATGGTCCTGTTGTGAACATGTGTCGAAGACTGATGCAGAAGAGAAGAAATTGTTGAATAAAGTCATTATTTTTGTTTTCTTTGCACACAAAAAGTATTCTCGTAGCTTCATAACATTACGGTTGAACCACTGGCGTCACATGGACTATTTTAATGATGTCCTTATTACCTTTCTGGGCCTTGAATGTGTCAGTTGCATTGCTCTCTGTGGAGGCTCAGAAAGCTTTCTGATTTCATTTCATTAATTTGTGTTCTGAAGATGAACAAAGGTCTTACGGGTTTGGAACGATATGAGGGTAAGTAATTAACGACCGAATTTTCATTTTTGGGTGAACTAACCTTTTAAGATACAAAAGCTAAAAGGTACATCTTTGTGCATTTATTTACCCCTAAATGGTACTTATAAGTACCTTAAATGTAATTTTTACTTTAAAAGTATTTATATGTACCTATTTTGGTAACTTTTGAAAGGAAACTGCCCTATTGACAAATTTTACATTTCAGAGAGTGAAGTTATCCACAAAATATTTTACGTTTTGGCGAATTGTTGTCTAAGTTGTATGAATTCGTACACAACTCAATCTCATTCCTACATCTTCGTACAATCTGCTTACGCCACACTGATGGCTATGTATAGAGGTGGACCTTCATGTTTTTGTAAATGAATACGAAATTGCCACCTTGTAAAGTAGTTACATTTTCCTGTGAGATCAGTGTGGCTCGTCACACTAAAGTAATGGCTGGAAAAAAGTTTCAATGAAAATCTTGAATGAGATTACGACAGAAACAGGCTTGCGTTGACATACTGAAGTGAGGTGTTTAATAAATAAGAGCATCAACAACACAACAAAAGCTTGCTTTATGTATACTGTATATACACATATATATATATATATATATATTTATATTTATATTCTGACCGTATAAACTATATAAATATGTCATGCAGTCCTCATAACTTAAACGACCAATAATTTACAGAGTGAGGTAGGGTAGGAGGGGACTGGGTTGCGATGTCATAGAGAGATCAGAAAAGGGGCGGAGTCTCGGATCACCGACGTTGGCAGTGCGGCTGTTATTACTGACGGGAGGGAGTGGCTTACGACAGGAGGCTGCAGTGGATTGGCTGAGACACCAGTCAATATGTCAGTCAATGCCTCCATGAGTTGCGGCTGAGGACGCACACACAAGCGGTGTTGATTCGGATAAACCTCCAATTGATCTGGTTTTTGTAGGACGTTAGCGCCCGCACATAGCTTTGCGTGTTGGTGCAATAAGAGTTCCAGTGCTTGTTGTCGATCCCACGACAGCTAGAGGTTCCTTCTTTAACGCCGCTGGCTCCTTGACCCGGCTTGGGGGCCCCGATGGGCTTCGACACACGGCACGTAGTTTCGTAGAATATCTGCTTCTTTACGACGTTGTTGATGCTAACTTGCGGCAGCACTGTGACTTCATTGCCCCCTATGTCTGTGGCATGGGTCAGGTTGCCGACCCAGTGCTCTACGCTATCGCACACCGAATATTCGCCACGATGCAAGAAGTCGTTCGCCTTCCGCCGGACTCGCGGACGCCTGGGGCTCCCCATATCATTTTCTGTAGTGGCCACATCGCTAAACAGCACACGAGGTGAGCGGTAACGGTGCTTGTTGAAGAGTTTGGGGTCCACGTTGGGGATTGGGTCTTCGTAGTGTGAGTGCTGCCTGGATTGGCTGTGAGGCCTGGGTGAGTGATGCGCTGCTGCGTGCTGATTGGCGGGCCCCTGCGCCTGGGTGTGGCCTCCCATGATGAGTGCAGCCTGGACGCTGATCAGGACGAGCAGGACCAGCATCAACGACCTCATGGGCACTCGTCCTGCAAGCAAAGAGACATTTAAGATAATCAACAACATGGAAATGTGCATCAGTCAAGTTTTTAGAAACAGTTTGCTTTCTGTCAATAAGGTGGCCTGGCTGTTTAAAATGGCAGCAGGAATAAAGGACTGTTCATATGGAAGGTATTACTGAGCTATGCATGAAGAATCTGACATCTGTATGAATTTCACGAAAGCTGTCGAAAATATGTCCAGGGCATATTTCACCCAAAAATTGTAAGGAACAGAAAGAAACAAAGAAAGAAAATTAAGACTGTTTTAAGGCTATCGAGTATTTTATTATTAACGTTGAGATTATTTTTATGACTATTAAGAAACCAAAATTAGATTAAATGATTAAGTCCAGACATTTAGGTTGAATTCAATCAAAGTTAAATGAATTTTAATTACACTTACACTACTGCTGAAAAATACAGTAAAAACAGTAATATTGAGAAATATTACAATCCAAAATATCTGTTTTCCTTGCAAATATATTTTAAAATGTAATTTATTCCTGTGATGCAAAGCTGAATTTTCATCATCATTACTCCAGTCTTCAGTGTCACGTGATTCTTCAGAAATCATTCTAATATGCTGATTTGCTGCTCAAGAAGCATTTTTTTTCATTAATATCAGTGTGGGAAACAGTGCCGATTAACTTTTTTGCGGAAACAATGGCAACTTTTGTCTCAGGATTCTTTGATTAACAGAAAGTTCAAAAGAACAGCATTTATTTAAAACAGAAATTTTTGTAAGAATGTAAAAGTCCAACCCATTTTATGGGAAAACGTAACTGTTTTCTAAGTCAATTTTGTATAAATTTGTATGATGTTTACACATCTATTTTGAACTAAAAATGGAAAACATTTTATTTGTTTTGCCTGTTTATGTGCACAGTTGCTGCGTCCCAATTTGCATGCTATCTGTCCTAAATAGTATTCGAAAATAGAATTAGTATGTTGAAAAGAGTATGCTATCGTTTAGAATTCGAAGTGCAGATCGATGCACACTCTAGCGGCTAATATTGCCCACAACACATTAACTGCATCCCAAATGATGCACTATGCATTTATACACTACTTATGCACTATATACTCAACCATGTAATGTATGAATTTTATAAGGTTATTTTGTCATTAATAATCAGAGTCTGATAGCTCCGCCCCCTTCGCTAAGTAATTAAAGCTGCGACAGGTGACTGCATGAAGTGTCTAACATTCCACACTTGATTTTTTTCAGTTATTTAAGTGCATCATCCGAGTGTTTAAAGTACACTTTTTCTGTTTGGAATTTTCAATGTGAACACACTACTCGCACTATTTATACGACAAAACGTCATAGAACAGTGCATAAGTACGCAATTTAGGACGCACTATTGTGTGGAGGACAAGGATTCCATTAGAACTACAAACACGCATAAAAAGTGTTAAAAAACTACAAACATGGCGAGGTACAGAAAGGGCAACACTGTGCACTTTTATAAAGATATGTTTGGTCATTAACTTTTAAATGCATCATTATGCAAACACATGAGCAGAGTTCTCGGCATAAAAGACCCGTGACTGGCAGATCATTTTCTTCACAAAAAGATTATATACTTTTAGGGCATAGTGTAAGTAGGTGAATTGGGACGCAGCAAGTGATTGTTTTGGGGGCCCGAAAACGCAAGCTTTCGAAAACTGATTTCAAATTGCAAGTTTTTTAAAAAAGTTACCATTATCATCTCTCTGTGTAAATGACAAAAATGCAAATTTGTGAAAATGGTGATGTACACAGGCGCGTAGTGTTTCTGTATGAAGTGACGTCGCCACCTACTGGCCTGGCATGAATCATACAGCATTTTTACTCGTTTTCGGGGATCCTTGTGAATGGGAATCACTTTGACAACATTATCGGCTGTACGCAAAACAAACAAACAAAAAAAAGCGTGACGGAAAAACCTCACTGATTTTAGTACATTGTTGTTGTATAAATGTACTTTTATAGTGAAGGTCCACCCCGAATCCCAGGCCTAAACATAACCGTCAGTGGGACATAAGCAGATCATACAAAAACTTATTAATTTAACGTATGAAATTTTGTGAACTCATATAATTTGCCAAAACATAAAATAATTAAAAACAGAGATTGTTGAAAGGTCTCTACTGTCAGTTTTGATCAATTTAATGCATGCTTCCTGAATAATATTATTAAATAAATAAATAAATAAAAGACATTGACTCAAACATGCATTCCAGAGAGTGTGTAAGTGCATAGAGTATATCTCTGCTCACTGACCTGTGAAATGTTCAGAGTTGAAGTGAGGGCCCAGTGGGCTGCTAGAGCCGGAATCCAGTGCAGGCTGACCCCCAAGCGCCTGCCATCAGGACTGGCCTGTGTCGTCTGTTGCTTTCTGGAAAACACACACACCATGGCTCTTTAGGTACAACAACATCCAAGTATATGCATTCAATCGGCTGAACGTAATCTTCAAAGCTGCATACATAAAAATAAATAAGGTCAATGATGTGTGAGCAGTACATATTCCGAAGTGTTTACAGTCTAGAACCTGCAAACATATTTTTCTCTCAATATTCACATCAGAAATTAATATATTTGCAAATTGTTTTTTAACAGTAATGTAGCGTATAGACCTTTCAATTAAATCTGAGGTTGTTAAACGAATATATATGCTTCAGTAGAATTGAGTAAGTATATAAGTAAATAAAATGTTTTAAAGTTTTAAAATATAAGTGCAAAATTGCTGGTGAAGAATTACAATACTTAGAAGGCTCTTAGAAGACTGTATTTTGATATTTTTGTATAGTTTTTAATATTGTGAATCACTTCTGAGCTGAGTGGGTTTTTTTTTATTTAAGTGTTTTTTAATTTTTTAATTTAAAAGACCAAATGAATGGATTAAAAAATAACACTTCTGAAAGCACAGAAAGGTCAGGGTTATGCTCTGTTTACCCATATGCTGAGTCACTTCAGCTGTCTGCAACATTTAACCACCTAAAGTCTCATTCCATTAAACGTGTGATATTTCACACTTCATAATGAGACCTCTGCCCCATCTAAACCAGAAACTAGAAAGTGTTTCATTAGAAACCATCCATCAGGCTGAGCTTTCTGAACTGATATTAAAAAAGCCACATATTGAAGCTTTAATAGAGTTGGAAATAAACAAGGAATTCATTTAAAAGAGAGCTCACTAAGCAACAGACCTCGTTACTGCATCACCGTCAATAAATAACATCTAAATTTGTTACGCAAACTAAATTGGATTATGATTAATATTACCTGCACAGCTTATAAGCAAAACATCCTTTCCAAAATCAGTCCAAAGCAATTTAATTCTACTCCCTGCAAACATCAGCCTCTTCCATAAGTACACTATAAATAAGAAACATCCGTACAAAATGTATTGTTACAAAAGGAGCAAACAAGTTCATTTAAAGTCAATATCTGAGACAGTCGCAGCACGATCCTGCTCACCCACTACCTATGATCACTTATACTGTAAAATCCAGTATACTGTGAAACAGAGAGACAAGCCTGTTTCCAAACACTGCCACTCTATTTATAAGGTAGTGCCAGTGAACAGGCGTAATGCCAAGTCTGTGCTGGCATAGTCTCATAGTCTCCTTGTATGCAAATTTATAATGTTTATTGTGCACCAATAGTGATACTGATCAAAATGCACTGCACAATGTCTATGCTCTTATGCAGCGTTCATAAGGGTTGATGGTGCGATATTTTAAATGAAATGCAGTTTTCCCAGTTTTAAGCGCGGTCTGAAGATGCAACCCTCAACTTTGATATTCAGAGAATAGTGAGCAGATGGTCTGCAATCTGTACACTGTGCTTTCAGCTGATCACGCTTTGTGTGTGATTGTATGACTGTGTGTGTACTTGTGTGAAAATCAAAAACAGGCCATTTAAAAAAAAAAAAAATCTTAATCATTATGCTTGTTTTATCTATAACTTTATCTAAGCATCCTCCAACTAATCTAATCTAATCTAATCTAACATAATATAATACATTATTATAAATAATATATATATATATATATCTCTTTATGTGGATTTTATATATAATTTACATATATATGTTTATGCTTTTGACATTAAGACTTCTTTTTCCATGCATTCTATGCATTTATCCCGAAAAATAAATACATAAATAAATAAATCAAAGGGGGTTTGGGTCAAACATGAAAAGGGGTTGTATATCAAAATTTTTGTTAGACATATTTAAAACAAGAATCATTAGATGAAAAACACAAGGTTTTACCCATTTGTCAGAAAGTATTTAATCAATTACAGTATAATAAAATTTGGTATGATAATGTATTCTTTTATATATTTGAATAAGTACGGGTCAGAATAAGTATGCTGTTTCATTTTTACATAAATATAGGTATGTGTTATGCTGAATGATGACGGACCATTATTTCACCCATATTTTGACATTTTCCCAAAAGTTATTTGAAACATTAGAGTAGGAAACATTAAGGACACTTTTCTGATTGTATGTTATAAATCTTTTTTTCTTAAATTTATAAAGATATAATCGAAACTCTTAGGAAAACACAGATAGAAAACATGCTTTATTCCCATTCACCACTAGAGGGCACACCTGCACTAACATGACATCCACACATCTGGGAGTAAAAACAGGCCTTCATTGTCACTGCAGCTCTGCACATATGGCAGCAAGGCATAGACTAAACTCTCAAGAAAACAAACAGGACGGAACCAGAGCTTCAAAACAATAAAGCCATGCAGCATATGCACATACTGACTCTCTTGCTGTGTATATGTTTGGCTGTATATGTTTTGCAGCTGAGGATCGGCTCTCAAACTGAGGCCACACCCGATGGTTGCGTCTGGGGCAGCTCTCACATGCATGATACTGCCCAGATGCCACCTAACCTAACCTAACACCGTGCTTTCACTTACACGACTGTCACACGCTGAGAAGAGAAGGAACGCCAGCATTTTCAAAACTACAGTATCTAAATAATGTGACAATTGAATAAAATGAACAATAGTAATATTAAAAATCTTGTTTATCGGTGTCGTAAACACATTGTGTTGGCTGTTCTTTGTGTTTGAGAATTCGTTACAAGGTTTTAAATCACACCTGTTAAGAAATATTCCAGGTTCAAGCTTGTTGATTACCACAAAATTCATTTCTACTGGTCCATCCCTTTTTAAAAAATAGCAAAAATCTGAGTTATAGTGAGGCACTTACAGTGGAATTGAAAAAAAGAAGTCTTATATATATAATAATAATAATAAAATAAAAGGGCCACTGAAAGCATTAACGGGACCATTAACTGTAGTGTGTTATATGATAATACATTTAATATATTTTAAATGCACTAAACTGTGATTAAAAATGTGTAATTACAAATATATTTAAATGACACAATTAATACAAAAGAAATGACATTAAAGTATATTTATTATATATTTAATACACTTTAACCATATGTGACCCTGGACCACAAAACCAGTCTTAAGTCGCTGGGGTATGTTTGTAGCAATAGCCAAAAATACATTGTATGGGTCAAAATTTTCCATTTTTCTTTTATGCCAAAAATCATTAGGATATTAAGTAAAGATCATGTTCCATGAAGATATTTTGTAAATTTATTACCGTAAATATATCAAAACTTCATTTTTGATTAGTAATATGCATTGCTAAGAACTTCTTTTAGACAATTTTAAAGGCAATTTTCTCAATATTTTGATTTTTTGGCACACTCAGATTCCAGATTTTCAAATAGTTGTATCTCGACCAAATATTGTCCGATCCTAACAAACCATACATTAATGGAAAGCTTATTTATTCAGCTTTCAGATGATGTATAAATCTCAGTTTCGAAAAATTGACACTTAAGACTGGTTTTGTGGTCCAGGGTCACATATTTAAAAGACAACAGATGTAATTATGAAATTACATGTAAATATGTACTTAAATCCTACTTAAGTGAGTCAAAAATCATTCTTAAGTTCAACTAACTGCATTCAACATAACTTTAAACTATAATACATTTGAATTTAATTGTAAATAACATGCATATATATATATATTATATTTATACACTGCTTTAAATACTCCAGAAATTGGTTCATGTTGCCATTTTACATATAGCTTAACTTGTTTTGAAACTACAACATTGCTTTAAAAGCCTTGAAAATATTAACCAAGTTCTCTCATAACCTTTATGTCACAGATTGAAGAAAAAATTTGACTCTGACCTAAACTTTTGACCCCAACACACTTTAAGTAACCTGATTGTAAAATGTTTTGATTCTTATTTGTAAAGCTATGGAGCTGCTGGTGCAAGATCTCCATGAAGGGCCACAGCGCTCCTCACCAGCACATGTGCGGCATGTATAAACACACACTCATCAAACTGATACACAACCACTAGCCCTCTAGACCTGCGGCGCTGAGTACACTTTGTTTTCGAATGCTACATAAATTAGCTCGAACTCCCTTTGGCGAAATCTTTATAAACACACCGCGCAGCTCAGCCACTGAGGGTCAAAAGAGTTTACTGAAGCCCTCCATCCTGCGCCGCTCTCAGTGCACTTTTTCTTCACTCACAGACTTTCCTAACATCTAACATTCATCACATGAGCACGGATACCGGCTGGTACCTGAAACAGTCTCTGGCAGAAATAGGTGATGACAGGAGGGGTTTTCTGAGAGATTACAGTGGTTTGAGGTTTGTGGTTGTTATCCATTCTGTTTATTTTAATGGTAAAACTAACAGAAGACATCAGTAGGGAAAAAAGGAGGGAAAGCTGACCTGCACATGTAAAAGCAGATATTTACTTTGTTCTCATTGCGAATAAACATAAAAAAGTCGCTCAGGATCCAAGCACATGTGACGCTTTGTCTAAAAAGAATTATTATGCATGAGCTCATATTTCATTTAGCTACTTCTCCGAATATTTTTATTTTAAGAAATTATCGCACTGCACAACCAGTGAAGGCCAAATAAAGCCAATTAAAGCTCTTAAAAGAAATGCTGACCAGTTAAAGGGCATAAAATAACCACTTTAACAGGAATTCCTGAAATCTTTCCCTCCCATTTAACTACAATAACGGCATGTTTTCATATGTGCTTTAATTAATGCTTAATGATATGGGGAAAGCCACAAATGAGCCTCATAAAACAAGGCTGTTAAATCTACTTTGAGCGATTCATCTCTATTAATGACCAGCAATGCTGAAGCAGACATTGTTCAATTCAATCTTTTTTTACAAGCATAAACTTTGTGCTAATTAACGTTTAAGTATTTTGACTTCATAGTTCTCACAGTAATGTGTCTGTTTGTTTTAGCAACACTTTATATGTAAAATGCCATAGAACAACTGAAATGTGTTCATGCCCAGACAGATGATACATTTTCTGCCATGTAAGCTAGTTTGGTACTGTTATGGCAAAAACAGTATGGTAGTACACGTAATTAAATAAATAAATACATACAAAGAATTGGCTTTGCTGGTGATAGGAAAGCATATACAACCATGGCATGTTCATACCACATACTCCTGTTTTGCATACTGTTTGCATTTGCATTTAAGCGTTAGCATAAATTAGTAAACTCATTTCCTTAAAATGTATTATCTCTATATACTGAACAAAGAGAAATTGCTAGTAAATTTCACCAAAAATGACTAAGAAACTCAAGTAAAAGATTGAATTGAAATGTGACATTTTGAAGTAGAAAAACTTAGTCTAATAATAAGTTTTATTACAACTTTGACAATTTTTTTTTTTTTTTTTACAGTATAGGTTTAGGTTGATACAAATAAAAATTGTATAGTATGTGTTTTTTCTTCTGTGCATAGCATACAATATCTGAATGACTTAGTACACTTGCCAAAAGGTACAGTATATAACAGAGTATACTCCACTACACTGTATCCCACAATGCAATGCACTCAACTTAATTTTTTATTTGTAGTGTGACAAATGAAACGGAACCTAATTTTTTTTTTTTTTGACTCGTTATTTGTTTGGACTCTTTTCCATTATGATAATTGGGCACCAAAAATGAATGTAGTAAGGTCATGTGACAAAAATGTAGTGTTTCAAAAGTGTAACATTACATAATGTGTACTATTTCGCCTACAGCTAAAAAACAAACAAACAAAAGCTTGTTTATGCCAAAGGATAAATTTTTGTTTTTGAAAGGTAAATGTGACTTAATCTCACAATTCATACTTTGCGCAATTCTGAGTTTAAAACTCACAATTCTGACTTTTTTAGCGGAAAAATAAATTTGTAAGTATAAACTCTCAGTTCGTCAGATCTGCTAGTAATAAACTCAGAATTCTGTGAACAAAAGTCCGAATTGTGAGATATAAACTCATAATTGCGAGAGGAAAAAGTCAGAATTGTGAGCAAATACCTTTCTTATTTCTTTATTCTGTGGTGGAAGCAAAACAAAAACAAAACAAAATTGCAAGAGGTCAAAATACAAAATAGTCATAATTACATTGTTTCCCCCCCAATTTTATAGGCTTTTATAGTATGTTGTATAAGAACTAAAAAAGGAAATCTATGAAAGTAATGAATGAAAATAAATTTGTAAATTACAAAAACACATTCTACACTATTTGCACTTGTGTACTTTGACATAAGTTATGTAACATAGCATCAAGGGTAGAACAGACACATTTCTTTTTTTCTTTCTGAATGCATGTCAGTAGGTTTAGCAACCTGTTAAAAGATTTGGTTGTGAGTGTCAACATTGTATTTTGTGAAAGCGCACAGCTCTTCTGAGGTGCTGACAACACATCACAGATAATGAAGCAGTGCTAAAGACAGATGGCCTCTTTTTATCAACAAATGACAAAAGAGGAGAGGGGAAGACAAAGAGAAACGGGGAGAATGAGAGAGAAAGAGAAGGAGAAATGGCCAAGCATTTGTCCAGCAGAATTGACAGAGTTATTCAAATACCAAATTACATTTCAGAGCTCCTGTTGCTACAAAACACTGCCTCTCTCCTAACTAAATGCTGCAAACACATTTGGTTTAGAGTGTGTTTATATATATATATATATATGTGTGTGTGTGTGTGTGTGTGTGTGTATGTGTATGTGTATGTGTGTGTGTGTGTGTGTGCGTGTGTGTGTGAAATATATAAAACACCTGTAAAATCACCCAAATTTGCCATTAGAACAATGTAAGTATAGGCTGTGTAGCAACAGCATATTGTATTTTGCAATCAATGCATCTTAAACTGGAATAAACTATGGTAATCTGTGTGAGTGCAAACTGATCTGATTTCTGTTTTGATATCTAATCCTCTCTATCTTTTTTAATCTTTGTAATAGAATTTCACAGCTGTTTTGGACTCAACACAGTTTTCTCTTAGATCAGAGACTGATACACACCACAGTTGCTTTTAAAGGGACAGTTCACCCAATGACCAAAGTTCTCACATTATTTACATACATTCATGCTGTTACTTTCTTTTTTTATGGAAAGAGAAAAAGAAAAAAAGTAATATATTTATTCATATAATGTAAGTGAATGGGGCAAAGACCAGCTGCGAAACTCCCAAAAAGCACGAATAAAATGTCATTAAAGTTATTCATATGCCTGTTTTCCAACAGGTTGGGAATGACATGAAGATGAGTAAATACTAAAATGACTTTTTTCCTTTAAACATTAATTAGTCCTTTAACTAAAATCTTGTTCTTGTGTAATGTTCACAAGAGAACTGTAACACATGACTCATCCTCTAATCATGAACTTTAATTGTGGCTTTCCTTTTTTCTTGATTGAGTGATAATATAGGAATAATATAGCAATAATACAGTAAAAATATAGTAATATAAGGAATAGTTTTAGTAATAATGTAACTTTTACTCACCCTCATGTCATTCTAAAGATTCTATACATTTCTTCCTCAGTGAACAAAAAGGAATTTGAAAAGAATATTCTCTTTTCTAGAATATCTATCTATCTATCCAGTCAAAACAAAAATTATTCAGACACCACACACCAGATATAATTTTTGATATTATTTTACTAGTGGGTGCAGGACACTATCGTTCATTTATGTAAGTGAGGATAGCAAATAAAGTAAATTGTGACATATTATATCCAAAATTCTTCATACAGTAGACTACCAGTAAAACTGATAAAAATTTGAGACCAAAAATTTGATTTGACACTTTGACCTGACCATGTTTTGTTACATACCTTTCTATCAAAGTTATCTGACATTATCAAGATGAATTTGTTCTGACACAGTTTAACTCTGAGTTCTTGTCATATTTTATTACCATTTTCTAAACTATAGCGAATAAACTGTGATAATGTGAGAAATGTTGAAGGTGTCTGAATAAATTGTGGTGTGACTGTATATATATATATATATAAATAATTTATTCATCTGTCCATCTCTAGGGGGAAAAAAAAAGCATCTGTGGAAACATGTAAATACCACAGAAAAGCGTGACCTGTGTCTGCACCATGATCTAAGGCATCCATCACACATTGCATAAAGTAAATCGTTCACGGTTATCTTCGGGGAATACGCATGACAACGAGACTTCCGCACACAGAACTCATGGAAGATGTGTTCGAAAGCTGCGTTGAACTTGAGGAGTGATTGTATTTATTTCTGTTGAAGAGTTGAAGAATAACATTAGAGCCTCCAGACGGAATACCAACATTATTATGTTAATGATGAGTTGCACAAACACATATGGCCACAGATACATACAGTGCATACACACACATGGATGTCTGTACATCGTAAATTTGGCAGAAGACAAAGCCGCCATTGGGACAGCTGTGAAATTGTATTTTAAACACAGCTGCTGTTTTGTAGACAGTACAACAGTGGACAGGAAGTAGCGTGAAATTTGTTTGCGATGTGAGAGCATTGTGATAAAAATCATTCTGCTCACAAATTCTCATTGGCTGAAAACTATTACCTGCAAACGTGTCCAGATGCATTAACTGACAAATATTACAAACTTGCTTTTTGGATTATTCTTGGACTGGAAATTATAGAAATTTCGAAGGTATTGATATTGGCTGTTTTTGTATGCGGCACATTCTTTGGCTCTGTCACATGATGTGATGGTTGTACAGGCTGTTGTCTTTGTCAGAGCTCTCAGGCATGAGAAATCACTTGAGGTGAGCTCTCCAATAGCTCACAGGACAGCCAAATGTTTCCCAAACAAACCTGAAGACTTCCTGGATAGTCTGACAGCTAAGATCATTTAGAGCCTTTCCTCCAAACAATTTAAACAGATGGAGGCGAGTGGACAAGGGCTGTAAGTGAGCATTGTACAACATTCGTGTCCTCTAAGTCTTGGTCAGAATTCAGTGCTGCTTTAAGAATTATATAACCATTTCTTGATTAAATCTAAAACATCAGCACTGCTGCAATGCACAACTCCCACTCTGAACAGTTGATTTGATATGGCTTTGAGCCTTGTGTTTGGTGCCAACACTAAATTATGGGAACATTAGTTCATTTGTTTACACATTGTGCTGCAGCCAAATCGGCCCATTGCTTTTTGAGAAATTTGAAGAGTTTCCGATTTTTGTGAGCTATCCCAGGTAGCCAGTGCAATCGGGCCAACTGTGACTGAGTGTCGGCTCACTCGGCTGTGTGAAAGTGAGCCAGCTCTGGCCCAGTAATGGTTGCCAGATTTGGCTAGGCTTTGGATGTGCGGATCTGGCCCGATTTGCACTGAGACATGGTACATTTAGCCACATTCGGCCCGATTACGGACCATAAGGGCTGGTCTGATTTTGGCTGAGATATGGGCATGCATACCCGGACCAGTTTAGGTTGAG